>JAFCGX010000233.1:0-29728 GCA_019023105.1 Diglossa brunneiventris
AAATCTCCAATTCCTCCCCAAAAATCCAATTTCCCCTCCCCAAAATCCCAATCCCCCCTCAAAATTCCTAATTCCCCACCCTCCAAAACTCCCAACTCCCCCCAAAATCCCAATTTTCCCCTCCCAATTTCCCCAATTCCTGCCCCCCAACCCCCACAATTCCAATTTCCGCCCCAATTTCCCCCTTGCCACCCCAAATTTCCCTTTTTCCCCCCAAATTCCCACTCCCGTACCGTCCCCCCGTCGGGGTCTGGCAGCTCACGCACAGCAGCCGCTGCTCCTTGTCCTGCAGCAGAACCGTTCGGGGGGGGCACGAGGGGGTCACGGGGGACCGGAATCCCTCCCCCACCCCCCTCCGGTACCCCCCAATTCCCGGGGGGGGGGGTTCCGGTGCTCCCGTTCCCCCCCCGCTCACCCCGCACTGCGGGCAGGAGCTCCCCAACATTCGGTACCCCCGGAGCAGCAGCGCCCCCATGGCCCGGCTCGCCCGGTCCAGCCGCTCCCGCCGCGCCTCGGCCTCGTCCGTGCCTGGGGGGGGGAACCGGGGGGGTCTCGGTTACCGGGGGGGGTCTCGGTTACCGGGGGAGGGTCACGGTTAGCGGAAGGGGTCCCAAACCGCGGGGAGAGCGGGTTAAAGGGGACTGGGATGAGCTGAGGGGAACTCAGAGGAGCGGGAAGGGTCACGGGGCGGCACCGGGTGGCGGGGGGATCCTGGGAAGGTCCCGGTGGTGGCGGGGGGGGGTCTAGGGAGGATCCTCAGGGCTCGGGGCGGTTTCCTCAGGGTGGGGGTTCCGGGGTGGCTCCCGGTGGTGAAGGGGGGTCCCGGGGGGCATCCGTGCCCCGGGGGGTTCCCGCCGGTGCCTCACCGCCGTTCAGCGCCATGGTGGTCACTGCGGAGACGGCGTCGCGGCGGAAGTGGCGTCACACAACACACACAAGTCCGGACAGAAACAGCGACGCGAATTTGTAAAATAAGTTCCGGGCGTCAAAATAGGTCCCATGGTCCGTGACTGAAATGGGGTCCGGTGCCCCGTGCGGCGTGAATTTGCATAACCCCGCCTCTCTGCCAACATAGACCCCGCCCCTTTCCGACAACCTGATTGGCCGCTCGCGCCCTCTATTTGCATTCGCTACGCCTCCTCTCAATACGAGCTGATTTGCATATTTCGCGCGGGATTTCAAAAATGCCTGATGGCGCTGCGTTCTGATTGGACAGAAGCGGCCTCGCCCACCTCAGACCCCGCCCCCCACGCCAGACACGGCCCAGGCACGGAAATTCGGTGACAGCAATCGGTGAAAATGTGAAAATGTTTATTTTGCTGGAAAAAGGGCGGGTGAGGCCGGGGGTGTCCCCGGCCGGGCAGGGGGGCGGGGGGGGGACCCTGGGGAAGCTCCGTACAAAAAGGGGGGGCACAGGTGGAGGGGACACGGCTGCATCTGAGGCTGCCGCACCTGGAAGAGAGCAGAGAGGGAGGGGAGCTGGGGGACATGGGGGACACAGGGGGATACCCGGCCACGGGGACACGCGGGCGCTGGGACGCGGCGGCTCCAATGGGGACGGGGGGTCCCGGTGACGGGGAGGGGACACGGTGGCGGCGGCGACCTGGGGCACGTCTGACCTGGGGTCCGGTGACGGGGAGGGGACAACGGCACGGCGGCGACGTCCGGGGCTGCGGAGCCACGGCAACGGCGGCGAGTCCCGGGGGGTCCGCGGCGATCCTGGGGGGCGGTGGAAATGATATAAGGGCGCCGGCGGGGTGGAGACGCCCGGCAGGCCAAGAGCCCCCGGCGCTCACCTCAAAAGGCGGAGTATCGCGCCCGGTCTGCGTACGGGTCCCGCCCGAAGCGCTGCATGTCGTAGAGGGACGCCCGGGCCACCGAGGAGACGGGCGACAGCTGCCCACGCTCGTACGTGTACGCCTCTCCGACGGTGCTGGCCGCGGCGGCCGTGCGGCGCAGGGGGCTCCTGTCCCGGGTGTAATACGTGGACGACGCGGCGGCGGCCGCGGCGGTGGCGGCGGCGGCAGCGACGGCGGCTGCCGCGCTCGGGGTGGGCAGCAGCGCTCGGTCGTACGCGTCTAAGGTGGTGGGGATGCGGCCGGCCATGGCCGTGGTGGCGGCCATGGCCGAGGACGGACCTGGGAGTACTGGGCGTACTGGGAGTACGGGCCATGGTCTGCTCCGCGTAGGCGTCGTATGCCGAGGCCGTGGCGTAGGAGCGGACGCGGTAGCGCTTGTAGTAGTCGGCCATCCCGCCGTAGGCCTCATCGTAATACACGGTCTCCCCATAGCCCGCGGTGTAGGGAGTGCGCACGGCTCCATACTGCTCGTTATAGGCCTCGGCAAAGTCCGCCACTTGCCCCGGGCGATCGACCGGGCACTCCTTAGACCAGTGCCCCTCCTTCCCGCAGCGGTAGCAGCCGCTCTTGTCTCCCATCCCGGGCGCCGTCCGCAGCCGGCTGGTGGACAGCTGCACGCGCATCCGCTTGCCTTGGGGAGAGGGAGACCCAGCGTCACCCCTGGGCGCCGGGCCCAGCCTGGCCCGGAGCCTCGGGCATTGGGCCGTGGGATCCCTGGAGCCAGCCTGATATCAGGCCATGGGATCCCCAGAGCCACCCCAATGCTGACACTGGGCCATGGGATGCCCCGGTGCCACCCTGGTGCTGTCATCAGCCCATGGGATCCCCCACTGCCACAGGCATTGGGCCACAGGATCCCCTTGAGTCACCCCAACATCGGACCATGGGGTCCCCCAGAATTGATCCCAGCACTGGCACAAGGCCGTGGGATCCCCCAGAGCTGCACTCCACACCAGCACCAGGCACAGAGACCCCCAGAGCCGCCCCCTGCTCTGGCACTGTGGGGTCACACAGGGCTGGCACTGCACTGCGGGTCCCTAAGGGCGATCCTTGGCATTGGCAATCTGTGTGGGTCTCCTCAGTGTCACCCTGGCACTGTCGGAGGCCCCCAAAATCTCCCAGCACTGTGGGGTTCCCCAGAACTGCCACCACCCCTTGGGGACCCCTAAGAGCCACCTGTGGCCCAGCCCTGTGAGGGACATCTGGGGACACGGAGGAGGTGACAACCCCCAGACCTTCCTGCGCACAGACTAAGGAGATGAAAGCCCAGGAGCTGCTTTGTTTTGGGTCCCTGTCAGAGGCACAAACTCCAGCCATTGTTTTGTTATTCAGTTATTTAATTATTGTTCCAAGATTAAATGATGTCGAGGATCAGAACATCTGAGATGGCGTGGCAAAGCTGGGCTGGGGCTGGTGGTCCATGGGACCCCCAGAAATGGCACCAGCACCGTGAGACCCCCAAGAGGTGCCAGCAGCCATGGGGACCCCTGAGAGCAACCCTGGCACCGCTGAAGGTGGGGGGTGACAGGAGCCACCGGGGTGGGCACCAGGCCCTGCAGACAAGGGGGTCCCTGCGGTGCCAGGCAGGACTTGGGGACAACGGGAGCCAGTAGGAGATGGCGCTGGCTCCCAGCCCCATTTTCCCCTAAATTCCAGCAGCAAAGGGACACCACCAATCCCATGAGGTGGCCCCAGAGGTGGAACTCACCCTGACCAACCAGGTTGGGGTAAATCCCCCAGAATTCCTACAAACTCCAGCGCTGTGGAGCCACTCTGCCCCGACACGGAACCACCACAGTGTCCCCAGCCCTGACACCAGACAAGGGCACAGGGACAGCACCTGGCACCATCCCCAGAGCCAAATTCCGGCGCTCCAGGACGAGCAGAGGCCCCGAACACACCACCAACCACAGAGTGGGTCGGTACACCAAAATCAGCCAAAATCCTCCCGGATCAGAACTCCCCGTGCCCCCAACCCCGCGGCTCACCTTGGAACTCGGTGTTGTCCAGCCCCGGATGGCCTCCACAGCATCCTCGGCCCGCTCCATGTGCACAAGGCGTAGTCCTTGACGATGTCACATTCGATGACGGGGCCGTACTCCTCGAACTTGGCGCGCAGCTCTAGGTTGGTGCAGGCGGGGCTGATGTTGCCCACGTGCAGCTTGGTGGAGGCCTTGCTCTTGTTCTTGCTGGCCTCCACATTGATGCAGACGCCGTGCAGCTTGTGGTGGTGCAGGTTGCGGATGGCGTCCTCGGCCGCCGTCTTGTCCTCGATGTGCACGAAGCCGTAGTTCTTGATGATGTCGCACTCCAGCACCTTCCCGTACTGCTCGAACAGGGAGCGGATCTCCTGCTCCGTCGCCTCCCGCGGCAGGTTCCCAATGAACAGCTTCACCATCGCGACCCGCCTGAGGGGTGCCAGGGAAGGGGGGGCTCGGTGAGACCCTCCCCGTACAACCCCCGGTCCCGCTGAGGGGTTGAGGCACCCCAGGGAGGGGGAAGGTTCCCCCCACCTTTCATGGATCCTCCTCCAGCTGATTCCCGATGGACCCCCCTCACCCCCAGGAACGGGAGGGGCTCCTCAGGGCACCCTGAAGCAGAGCCCCCTCAGGAGAGACCCCCCCAGGCCCGGGCTCCTCACAATGAGCCGGGAGACCTTCAGGGATCCGAGCGGAGTCTCAGCCCCGGTTGTGCTCCGTGAGCCCCCAGCCCATGCAGGGGAACCCGGGTCTCCCCCAGACCTCATCCCGCTCCCATCCCGGGACTGAGCCCCTTCCTAGACGCCTTCCCGAGCCTGCGGGACCCCGTGCAATGCTCCCCCACAGACAGCAGGGCCCGGTCTCTCCCTGCTCATCCTCAGCCCCTCCCGGTCCCACCCGGGACCCCCCGAGTCTCACCGCGGCCCCCTCACCCGGTACTCGATGACGGCAACAAAACGGCGGTGGCCGCCTCACGCGGGGCCACGCCTACCGCGCGTGCTGATTGGCCGAGAGCGGCAGAACGGTGCGACGCGATTGGTCGAGGCGCTGAGAAGCCCCGCCCAGCGGCGTCCCGGACAGCGTCTGGCACAAAGCGTTCCCGCCCTCGCGGTGGCCAATGGGGAGCGGCGGCGCGCCGGAAGTGAGGAGGAAGGCGGGGCTTTTAGGGCAGGCGAAGGCAGTGCTGACCTATCAGAGCGCGGGGGAGGGGCGTGGCCTGGCGGGAGGGTCCGAGCCGGGGGAACCTGGACCGACAGGAACAAGGACCGAGCCGGGGAACAGGGACCGAACCGGGAAACCGGGACCGACAGGAGCAAGGACCGGCACCAGGACACGGACAGACCGCCCCTGCCGGCATCGGCATCGTCCGGTACAGGGACAGCGACCAACTGCCCCCACCGGCACCGGGAACGACTGAGACAGACCGGGACCAAGCGCTCTCATCGGGATCGATCGGCACTGGCACCGGACACGGGCTGGTCGCGCCAAGGGGCATCGACCCGGTCAGAAACAGCGACCGCCCTCTCTCACCGGGCGTCGCGGCCACCGGCACCGGCCGGGTCTGGCCCCGCCCCTCCAGCATTAGCCACGCCCTCCCATAGTAGCCCCGCCCCCACCATGTCCCACCCGGTGCTGCTGCTGCGGCGGCTCCGGCACCGGCAACGGGGAACAGAACCAGGACAGCGAGGAGGGAACAGGATGTGACAGAGACCGGGAGCGGGATGAACCCCACGAACGGTCCCGCGATCAGTGCCGCGCTCATGACCGGCACCCCGCACCCACCCCGCCATCCCGGATCTCCCTCCCCGCTCCCTCCGCTGCTCCCCCGTCCCCAATCCCCCGCCGCGGCCGCCGCCGCCGCCGCTCGTACCCAGCCCAGCGCATTTACCGGGTGCTGCTCCTTCCTGGAGCTCAGCGACGAGCAGGCGCTGCGGCGCTGCCGCCTGGACCGCGCGGCCATCGCGGCGCTGTGCCGGGAACTCGGTGCCGACCTTCAGAGCCTCACGGGCCGCAGCCACGCTCTGCCCGTGGCCGTCAAAGTCACCTCGGCCTTGGCCTTCCTGGCCTCGGGCTCCTTCCAGACGGCGTCGCGCCTCAGCACGGGCATCAGCCAGTCGGCCATGTCCAACTGCCTGGCGCAGTTCCTGGCGGCCTTACAGCGGCGGGCGGGCCGCTACATCGCCTTCCCCCCGCCGCCCGCGCCCCCCGGGGACCCCCGGCGCTGCCCGGGGTGCTGGGCCTGGTGGGCGCCATGCACGTGGCGCTGAGGGCACCGGCGGATAACGAGCCCTTGTTCCGCAACGCCGCCAATTTCACTCCATCAACATGCAGGTGGTGTGCGACCGCCAGGGCCACATCACCAACGTGGTGGCCAAGTTCCCCGGCTCGTGCGCCAACGCCACCGTGCTGGAGAACTCGGCCCTGGCGCGCCTGATGGAGGGCAGCAGGACCGAGGGGGTCTGGCTGCTGGGTGAGGGGGTTTGGGGTGGGAAATGGGGGCTCGGGGATGGGGGAGGGGGTTTGGGGGGTTTTTGGGTGTTCCGGGTGAGGGATCCCAGACTCATGGTTGAGAGGGTCTGGCTGCTGGGTGAGGGGGTTTGGGGTGGGAATGGGGGGCTGGGGGATGGGGGAGGGGGTTTGCAGGGGTCTTTGGGGTGTTCCAGGGGTGGAGGGAACCCAGAGCTCTCGGTGCTGGCATGTGGCTCGTGGTTGAGAGGGTCTGGGTGCTGGGTGAGGGGATTTGGGGTGGGAAATGGGGGGCTGGGTTCTGTGGGTGTCACTCAGGTATGTCCCCACTGCTCCAGGTGTCACTCAGGTGTGTCCCTGATTTTGTGGTGTCACTCAGGTGTGTCCCTGATTTTATGGATGTCACTCAGGTGTGTCCCTGGTTCTGTGGGTGTCACTCAGGTGTATCCCCTCTGCCCCGGGTGTCACTCAGGTGTGTCCCCACTGCTCCAGGTGTCACTCAGATGTGTCCTTGGTGCTCTGGAGTTGCTTTAGTGGTACCCCTCCTGCCCCACGTGTCACTGAGGCGTGTCTGTCCCCCTCCCCGCGCAGGTGACGGCTCGTACCCGCTGAAGCCGTGGCTGCTGACGCCCATCGCGGGCCCGCGGGGCGCGGCCGAGCTGCGCTACAACGCGCTGCACTCTCGCACTCTGGCCCCGCTGCGCCGCACGCTGGGGCTGCTGCGCCGCCGCTTCCGCTGCCTGGCGGGCGGGGGGCTCCAGTACAGCCCCCCCAAGGTTTGCCAGATCTTCCTGGCCTGCTGCATCCTGCACAACATCGCCCTGCGCCGCCGCGTCCCCCTGGAGCCCCCCGAGGGGCTCCCGCCCGCCCCCGCACACCCCGAGCCCCCCCCGCAGCCGCCGCCGCCCCCCGGGCCGGGGGCTCGAGAGGGGCGGGCGGTGAGGGCCAGGGTGGTGCAGCAGGTCAGGGAGGGGATGGGATGAGCGGGTGGGGGCGTTGGGGTCATTGGGGGGTGCTGAGCCATGATTTGGGGGGGCTGAGCCTGATTTGGGGGGGCTGAGCCATGGTTTGGGGGCTCTGATGCTCTGTGGGGGGCCCTGACTTCTGTTGGGGGTCCTGACCCCTGATTTGGGGGGGCTCAGAGGGCTTTGGGGGATGCTGACCCCTTATTTGGGGGGTGCTGAGCGCTTTGGGGGGTGCTGACCCCTGATTTGCGGGGCTCAGGGTCCTTGGGAGGGGCTGATATCTGGTTTTGGGGGGCTCTGGAGGGGCTCTAACCCCTGGTAGACAGGTCCATCATTTTGGGGGTGTCCTATTTCCACCCCCATGATCCCCACATTTCATCCTTTAACTGTGTCTGTGCTCATTTTGGGACAAATAAACGGTGTTTTTTACAACTATTGCCCCACAGCGTTTTCAGGGGAAGTGCTGATCATTTTGGAGACCCCCCAAGAGGATTTTGGGGGTCCTTGCTGTGTCGCCGTGGGCGGGATGAACCCCCTGACCCCTGCAGCCCCCATCCCACTACAGAAAAACTCAAATTTCCTCCCCCAAAACCCCTGCACCCCACAGAACGCCACCATTCCCACTGCCGCCTTCCCAGAACCCCCCTAAGCCACCAAAACCCTTCCGAACCCCCCAAATCCCCCCCAAACCCGTCAAAACCCCCCAAAATCCCCGTCGGGCCCGTTCCGTACCCCGCGCCGTTGCCATGGCGACAGAACGCCGGAAGTGGCGCAACATCCGAACCCTTCCCCATAGTGCGGCCGCATCCGGTCCGGCGCCAGAACGAGTCCGTGGTGCCGCAGAGACGCGAGAGCGGTTCCGGGTCGGAGTCCGCGGCCATGGCGTCACCGGAGGGCGGCGGGAGCAGCTGCCGGGTCGGGACCCCCGGGGGCCGGGGGAGGTCGGGACGGGGGGGCGGAGAGGCTCGGGGGGTTGGGGAAGGATGGACGGAGGGGCTCGAGGGCTGGGGGAACGGAGGACGGGCGGTTTGGGGGTGAAACGCTCCGGTTTGGGGAGATCTGGGGGTGCCGAATCCCTCCCACGGCGCTTTTGGGGTGAAGGAGCCCTGGCGAGGGGGCTTTGGGGGTTCAGGGCCGCGTGAGAAGCACTTTTGGGGTGCAGGACCCCCTGGCAGGGGGGTTTGGGGGTTGAGAGCCTCAGGAAAAACTTTTGGGGGTGCACAATCCCTTTCACATCATCTCAGAGCCCTTCCCTGGCAGCCCTGCGGGTTCAGGGCTCCTTTTCCCTCCACTTTTGGGGCTCCACTGAGGTGCTGACACCTCCCCTCTCATTTTCCTTCCTTTTTTCCCCCTTTCTCCCCAATTTTGGGGTGCAACCCCCCTCGTTTCCCCCCTCAGCTGGAGTTTGATGTGCAGATGAGCTGCCAGGCTGCGCCGATGCCGTGCGGGCAGCGCTGGAGGCGGCTCCAGTGAGACCACCGACCCCTCCCCGGGACCCCCGCCCCGGGGACCCCCCAAAGGTTTTGGGGGACCCCCCAGAGCCTCTTTGTGCCCCCCAGAGGTGAAGCTGGTGGAGCTGCGGCTCCAGGAGCAGTCGGTGCTGGTGGAGACCACGGCGGCGGCCGAGCGCGTGCGGGAGCTGCTGGAGAGCTCGGGGCGCAGGGCCGTGCTCAAGGGCATGGGGGGCCTCCTCCGAGGGTCAGTGAGGGGTTTTGGGGCGTTTTTGGGGGATCCTGAGGGGGTTTGGGGTGTCCCAGTGGGGTTTGGGGGTGTCCTGGAAGGGTTTGTGGGGGTCCTGAGGGGTTTGGGGGGGTCCTGAGGGGGTTTGGGGGGGTCCTGAGGGGGTTTGGGGTGTCCCAGTGGGGCTTGGGGGGCTCCTGAGAGGGTTTGGGGTGTCCCGATGGCGTTTGGGGGTGTCCTGGATGGGTTTGGCTGCTCCTGGAGGGGTTTTGCTGTCCCTTCCTGGGATTTAGGGTCACTTTTGGGGTGACATTTGAGTCCCTGAGTGATTTTTGTACCGGGGGGGGTTTTGGGGGTGCCTGACCCTGCCGTGTCCCCCCCCAGCTCCCCCCGGGGGGGCGGCAGTGGCGGCGCTGGGGGCCCGGGGGGGTCCGGGGGCTGCTCCGGTTCTTGCAGCTCTCCCCCGAGCGCTGCCTCGTGGACGGAGCCGTGTCCGGGCTCCCCCCCGGCCCCCACGGGCTCCACATCCACGAATTCGGGGACCTCTCGGACCCCTGTAACAGGGAGAGGGGTGGGAGGGGGCCGTGGGGGGGGTACAGGGGGTGGGGACCCCCAATTTCCCCCAATATCCCATTGCCTCCCCCAAACCAGCTGTGGGGGCCACTTCAACCCTGATGGGGAGAGCCACGGGGGACCCCAGGACCAGCACAGGGTGAGCTGGGGTCAGGGGGGATTTGGGGGTGGTCTGGGGGGGGTTGGGGGGGTCTTTGGGAGGATTCTGGAGGATTTGGGGTGGTCTTGGAGGGGTTTTGTGGGGGCAATGAGGGAATTTGGGGGGTCTCTGAGAGGATTCAAGGTGGTCTGGGGGGGTTTTGTAGGGTTGGGGGAATTTGGGGGGGTCTGAAGAATTTGGGGTGGTCTTGGAGGGCTTTGGGGGGACAATGACAGATCTGGGGGGCCTCTGTGGGATTTTTGGACATTTCTGCAGTGCAGTGCAGTGAGGGGATTTGGAGTGTCTCTGGAGGCTTTGGGGGGCTGTCTCTGTGGGTTCCAGGGGGGTTGGGGGCTGCTCTGTGTGTTTTGGGGGGCTCCTGACCCCCCCTGCCCCCCCAGCACGCCGGGGACCTGGGGAACATCTGGGCAGATGCCGAGGGCCAGGCGCAGTTCCGAATCGAGGACTCGAAGCTGAAGGTGGGAATTGGGGTCTGGGGGGTTTCTGACCCTGTCTGGGGGGTCCAGGCTGTGCCCCATCACCAGGGAGGGTCTGTCCCTATATTTGGGGGGGTCTCTATGGGGTTCTGAGCCCCCAAACCCCCCCCCCTAGGTCTGGGACATCATCGGCCGCTCCGTGGTGGTGGCCGAGGGCGAGGACGATCTGGGCCGGGGGTCGCACCCGCTGTCCCGCGTCACCGGCAACTCGGGCCCGGGGTGAGCACTTGGGAGGGGCATTTTGGGGGGGGGTGTCTTTGCGGGGTCACCCCCCTGACCCTCCCGTGTCCCCAGGCTGGCCTGTGGCGTGGTGGCGCGCGCGGCCGGGCTCTTCCAGAACCCTAAACGCGTCTGTTCCTGCGACGGTGTCACCCTCTGGGAGGAGCGCGACCGCAGCCGTGGGACTCCCCTGAAGACCCCCGCCATGGACACCCCCAGCTCCCACCTCTAGGAGCCCCCTGGGACCGAATAAAGAGTTCCGAGCCCCTCGCTCTGCAGCTGCTGCGGCTCCTTTAAGGCGGGGCGTGGCCAGAACAAGATGGGGCGTGGTTTAAATGGAAGACAGGCGGGGCTAACGCGGCGGGAAAAGAGAGGAGGGGCTCGCGCGCGCGCGGTGCGCACGGTACGCAGGCGCGCTGAGGGAGGGCGGTGCGCTCGGCACGCAGGCGCGCTGCGCACGGCACTGCCCCGCCGCCCTCAGGAACCGCCGCCATTTTGAAGCCGCTGCCGCCGCTGCCGGTTCTGTCCCCGCCGCGCTCCCCACAGCGATCCCCGCCGCGATGCGTCCTGGCATCAAACTCTTCGTGGGCAACGTCCCCGAGGAGGCGACGGCGGAAGAGTTGAGCGAGCTGTTCGCAGGCGCCGCGGGGCCGGTGCTGGGCGTCGCCCTCATGAAACAGTTCGCTTTCGTGCCACCTGCGGGACGAGGCGGCGGCCGCGCGCGCCATCTCGCAGCTCAACGGGCACCAACTGCACGGCCGCCGCATCGTGGTGGAGCCATCCCGGCCGCGCCCCACCAACACCTGCAAGATCTTCGTGGGGAATGTGTCGGCCGCGTGCACGAGCGGGGAGCTGCGCTCGCTCTTCCAGCAGTACGGCCCCGTGGTGGAGTGCGACGTGGTGAAAGGTACCGGACCCGCCGCCGGGGCCGCGCGGCCCCCGCCGCCCAGCTCGGCCCGCGCCGCCGGGTGATCCGTGGCACCCGAGTTCCGTCCGACTGCGGCGTCCCCCGCCCGGACCCCAGCGCGGCCCGGGCTGGTGGAGCGGGGGGATTCCTGCCGCCTCCCCGTTGTCCCGAGCGAGGCCGTGTGAGCCCGAGTGAGCTCCGTAACCCCCCTTCTGCCAGCCACGTCCGGCTCCATCGCCTCCGCCCGCCCCGGCCGGGGCGGTGCGGGACTGTGTGGGCGGTCCAGACCCCTTAACCCCCCCTCTGGCAACCACGTGTCTTCGATCGCCTCCCTAGGCTCAGGTGGGGCTGTGCCAGCCCCTGTGGGTGCCCCTAACCCGTAAACTCCCCGATAACCCTCCTCCGCCGGCCTCGTGCTCTGCAATCGCCTCCCCAAACCCCAGGTGGGGCCTTTTGAGCCCGTGTGGGCTCCCCAGCCCCTTCAATCTCCACATGATCCCTTCTCTAACCAACCTCCTCATCCTCCCTCAAGTGGCCCAAGTGGGCTCCCCACACTCCTGAACACCCCCATAACTCCTTTTCTGGCACCTTTGTTCTGTGCCATGACCACCCCCAGCCCTGGGAAGGTGACCTCTGCCAGCTGCTGCCACCTCTGACCAAATCATCCCCAGGCCATGGTCTGGCCTCCACAGACATGCTCAGCCATCGAGCTGGGACATGCACAGAACACCCCGTGAAACCCCTGAGGGGTTCAATGGCTTCACACTGGGGACCCCCAGCACAGCCTGGTGAGGTCACCCACCTCCCCCAACTCAACTGTCACCTGTGTCACACTGATGGACTGACAAGTGTCACTCCACATCCCTCTCCTGACCGTGCTGTCATCTTGTCCCTTCTCACCCGACCCTGGAGTCCCAGTGATGTCCCCACAGTGCCCGTGTGCCCCTGACCACAGGAGGGGGACGTTGTTCCTCTGCTCTCTCGTCCCAGGTCACAGCCACCAGCACAGCCTGGCAAACCTGCCCCGCATCCCTCGGGTTTGGGGGTGCCATGGCCACCCCCAGGGGTGGCAGCAGGGCTGGGAGCGACGGGAAGGGACATCCCCTCTTTGGGCTTCCAGAGTGGGACATGTGGGTGTGGGACAGGAGCCAGGGGCTGGGGTGGTACTGGGGAGACAAAGGAGAGGGTGACGTGGCACTGATGCTTAGAGGTCTGGATGGGTTGCTTGGCCAGTGATGCTCCCAGCACACCACATACCCTTGGGTGGGTTGTCACTGGTTCTGGTGGTCTCGGTCTGTGACTGCAGGGAAACACCACGGGGTCGCTGCCCTCCTGCCCTGTGCCGGCCCCGGACCCGTCGTGCCACGGGGGTGACCCCCCCGACCACCATGGGGGCATCCAGCCCCCAAACCTGCTGGGCCAAGTGCCACAGGCGGCCACCAGAGCTGCCACCAGGTCCTGCTTCCCTGCTCCTCGCTGTCCTCAGACGCCTCTGCGCTGCTGAGCCGTGGTTGTGCCGTGTGGCACTGGCTCCTCGCCATGGCCGGGCACTCACTGGGGGTGCTCCGGCCCTTCCTTCCCTCCCTCCTTCCTTCTTCTCCCTCCTCTTCCTCTGTGTCTTAAGTCCCTGTTCCCTTCTGTCCTTGTCTTTTTCTGTCTCCTCTTCCTCTCCCCGCTTTCTCCCCCTTCCTCTTGTCCCCGTCCCACTCTCTGTGCTGGCGCCGGTTCTCTCAGCTTTGCTCCGCTCACTGCCAGGACATCCCACTGAGCCCACGGTGCTGGCACTGCCAGCCCGGCCCAGGCCCTTGTCCCCAGGTGCCAGGGAGGGGCTGGGAGGGGGCCACAGGAGGCAGAGCCGGGGGGGACACAGAGAGGGCCGGGTGGGCGGGGGAGGCTGTGACCAAATGAGTGCGGGGCAGAGCCGATGGTGGTGGTCGTGTCTTCTCCGGCGAGCGGGCCGGCAGCGCCGTCCCGGGGCCAGCAGCGCCCGTCCTGCGCCCGTCCCGCTGCCGCCGCACGGCTCTTTAGCGCCGGCTCCTGTAACGAGTTGTGTTTTCTCCCCTCACTGCTCTCTCTGCTGCTTTGTCAGACTATGCCTTTGTGCACATGGAGAACGAAGCCGATGCTAAAGTTGCCATCGAAAACCTAAATGGGAAGGAGGTGAAGGGGCGGGGTGAACGTGGAGCTCTCCACCAACGTGCAGAAGAAGGGCACGGGCCAGGCGCCGCCGCCCGCCCTCGGCGTCGACAAGACCAAGCGCATCGGCCTCGAATACCGTGAGAAGTTCCAGCCCAAGATCGAGGGCTTCGACCAGCAGCGCCGGGCTGCCGATGCCGCCTTCCCCTCGGCCACGGGCGCCGGCTACGCCACCACCCCCTCCCTGTACGATTACCAGCAGCGCTTTGGCGCCAGTACGACGCCTTCGATGCGCAGCCCCGGCCCGCTCCCCCTCCTACTTTGGCAGGGACCGCAGCCCGCTGCGGCGCTCGCCCACCCGTGCTGGCTACGCAGCGGTGTCGCTCCCCATGACGGCGCAGCCGCCGCCTACCGCGCCCAGCCCTCGGCCTCGCTGGGGGCCACGTACCGAGCCCAGCCCTCGGCCTCCCTGGGCGTGGCGTACCGCCCGCAGCCTACCACGGGCCAGGCCACAGCCTACCGTGCGCAGCCCTCGGCCCGCTGGGCAGCGCCTACCGCTCCCAGCCCTCGGTCGGCTCCCTGGGCGCCGTGGGCGCTCAGCCCGCTGCTGCCAACTCCCTCGGCTCCTACGGTGCCCAGCCCGCTGCTGCAGCCTCGTACGGCGCCCAGCCCGCGGCCGCCAACTCCCTCGGCTCCTACGGCGTCCAGTCCGCTGCCCTGGCCTCCTCCTATAGCGCCCAGCCTGCCTCGGGCTACTCGGCCGGCTACAGCGCCCAGCCCGCCATTGCCGCCTACGGTGCCCAGCCCGCTGCTGGCTCCGCCGGCTCCTACAGCACCCAGGCCGTGGCTGTGCACGTGGCATCCTATGGCACCCAGCTGGCCGCAGGCTCCTACGGCGCCCAGCCCATGGATGGCCACGCCGGCTCCTACGGTGCCCAGCCCGGTGCCGTGCTGTCTGCCGGCTACAGCGCCCAGGCCGTGGCGGTGCACGCCAGCTCTTACAGCGCCCAGGCCGTGGCAGGTCACGCCACCGCTGCCTACCAGCCCGTGGCCGGCCACTCTGCCTCCTACGGTGCCCAACCCGCGCTGTCCACCTCGTACGGCGCCCAGCCCACCGTGGGCCACTCGGCCTCGTACGGCGCCCAGCCCACAACGGGCCTGCCCGCGTCCTACGGCAGTCAGCCCGCGGCCGCCGCGCTTCCTGCCGGCTACGGTGCACAGACAGGCTCCTCGCTGGCTGCATCCTACGGCAGCCAGGCCGCCGTCGCCGCCGCTTCCTACAAGGCGCAGGCCTCTGCCCCGCTGACGGCCGCGTACCGGGCGCAGGCCTCCGGCGCCATGGCGGCTTCCTACCCGGCGCAGCAGCCGTCCTCCGCCGCGCTGGCGGCCGCGTACCGAGCCCAGCCAGGCAGCGCCTACGACGGGCCGAGCCAGCTGGGGCAGCCGGCGGGCTCCTACCTGGGCCTGGCGCAGGCCACCGCCGCACCGCCCTATGAGCGCACCCGCCTCTCCCCGCCTCGCAGTGCCGCCTACGACGACCCGTACAAAAAATCGTCCTCTCTGGCTAAAAGGTACGGTGCCGGGCGGGGCACCGACCCCCGCCCCTGCCTCCCGCTGCTTGCCGGCTCGCCGGGTTCCGGCGCACCGCTCGCAGCTTGACCGGCGCCGTGTGGCACCGGTGCGGCTCGCTATCGCCCGGCGTGGTGGGCGCCATGGCTCCGCTCGCGCCGCGCAGATCCCGGGGAGGGGACGGGGCTTGGTGCGGGTGAGGGGAGGCGGTGGCACACGGCGGGGCCTCCGTGGCTTCCGGTGTCCGATCCCATCCTGCGCCGGCTTTGCCCATCGCGGTGCGTCCCCAGGCGGGACACGGTGCTGCCGCGGCGGATCCGAGCCCCATCCCCTCCTGGCTGATCCCCCTCTCTTCTCTCGCCCAGGTACGGCTCCGAGCGCCGTCTGTCCGAGCTGGCTGATTACCGGCGCTTAGCGGACTCTCCGCTGGCGTACCGCCGCTCGCCCACCAAGTCCCCGCTGGACTACCGCCGGCTGCCGGACGCGCACCCCGAGTACGCCCGCTACTCGGGCGGCTACAGCGACTACCTGCCCCTGCCCGCATCCACTCGGGCTACCAGCGCCGCCTCTGAGCTGGCCACGGCCCCGCTGGGGCACGGACGGTTCTTTTTCAGCCGATTCTTTCTGGTTTTGCTGTTTGAGTTTTTTAGAAGGTTCAGCGGTTACAGTTGGCAGTGGCCGCATGGTTCATCCCCCGCTGGCGCTCGGTGCCGGTTCATAACCCGCCAGTGGTTGCAGCCATGCGGCTCAGACTCTTTTATACCACGAGTTGTCCCATTTTTTGGGTGAATTCCCCATTTCCAGCATCAGGCCCGGCACGGTGCCAGGGGTTTTTTATGACTGTAAATAAATGCTGGGGTCTGCTCCGGTTCGCGATGCCTCCCGCCTGGTTCTTTCCCAGTCCTGGGGGTCCACTCCCACCCCTGGGGACACCTCCCAGTGCCACCATCACCACCCAGCCCTGGCTGATGGTGCTGCCAATGCTGGAGCTGCTTTCCCACCACGGAGGAGTGGATTTGGAGAATGAGAAACGTTCAGAGCTGGCAGCAGGAAGGGCCAGACTCGGCCCTTCCACAACACCACTGCACAGCATCACCAGTTCTGACCTGTGCTGGGGCTTGTTTTGGGTGAGGAAAGCTGGTTTTGAGGGGTGGCACGTGCCATGCCAGGTACCATTGTCACCACTGTGAGAGGTGCTTCCTGTCCCATTTCTCCCCAGGGACCGGTCACAGCCCAGTCTGGCTGTGCCACAGGAGGGATGGCCAAGGCTCATTAACCACCGTGGTTATACCCAGGCAGGAGGATCTGACACTTCTCCCCTCCTCTCCAGGGTGGCTACACACCCCTGGGCCTGGCCCCAAGTCCCCAGGTGTGGCGATGGCAGCACCTTGGGTGACCACGGCACCGATCGGCGCTGGCGAAGCAGAACTGGCAGCATCACCAAAGGCATGTCCTGGGCTTAATGGCCCTAATTAATGAACACCAAGAGGCAGGAGCAATCTGGGGACAAACGAGTCACTTTGGGACATAATGTACCAGTCTGGGGACAAACAAGACACTCTGCAGACTAATTAGCCCTGGGCAGGTTAAGCGGCAGCTCCTGCTGCCCATGGGAGGAGGAAGAGCTGGGGTTAAAGCCTCTCTGTCACCCCTGGGTGCTCCTTTGGGGGCCCCAGGGCCATTTTGGGGGGTGTTCCTGTTCACAGCAGCCCCTCCCGGGGGCTCCGGTCTGCGTGGGCAGAGCCAGGCAGGGCACAGGCAGCACTGGGGAGTCCAGAAGGTTCCGTGCCGTGTTCTGAGGGGACGTGAGTGCAGAGAAAGAACTGTGGGTGGAGCCAGCACCGTTTGTTAAAAATTTTGAGTTTTATTTTACCGGAAAGTGGGGTCAGGGGACTCTAAATCACTCGGGGGGGTTCCACCCCTGCCGGTGCGGCGTGGCGGCCTCCGGTCAGCTACAGCGTTGGGCTAAAAACCTACCACTGGATTATCCACCCTCTTAAAAAACAAAGGAAAAAAAAAAAGGCAAAACGACGAGGGAAGAGCTCCAGGGGAGCGAGGGGGCGGCGAAGCAAAGCAAAGCTGGCGCTGGGGGACGGCTGCGGCTGCACGCTCACACCTGAGCCTGGGGTGGGGACCAAAAACTACCTGGAAAAGCAAAATCCTGCCCAGGGGGGCGGGGAAGCTGGGGGAGGGGCTGAGCTAATCCTGCCCGGGCTGAGGACGAGCCGCGCGTCCGTAAGGAACGGGCCGGGAGCGGCACGCGGCAGCGGTGGCACCGGCGCGGCCCGAGACGCGCGGCGCCGAGTTGGCGTGCGACGGGACCCCGACGTCCAGCCGCACAAATCTTACCTGTAAGAGAAAAGAGGAGTTGGCGCAGGTGCCCCCGGGCCGATCCGGAACCGTGCCGAGCCCCGGTGCCCTGGGGAGCTGCGGCTTCCTGGCAGTAAGAGAGTCCTGACGTGGAGCAGCGGTGGGGCTCCGGCCCCCTCGCACCCTGGGCCCACGGGACCTGGGCACAGCCCGAGCGAGCAGGGCTGCCCCCGGGCCGGGGGCTCTGCGGGAACCCCCCACCCCACAGGGACTATGCCAGGACAGCGCCTGGCCCAGCAGGAACATGAGTTACAGCCACGAGAGTGACACCAGAACCGCTCTGCTCACCACAGCGCCTCCTCACCACGGCCGGGCTTTAACGCCCATGGGGCCTGCCGCGTCACTGTGACCCGTCACCCGCCTCAACCTCAACTGGCACAACCGGGACCACCGGCAGCGGGCCACCCCGCTGTGCCGAGAGCCGCCAACGCGCTCACCTCCGGCGCTCAAAAGGCGGAGTATCGCGCCCGGTCTGCGTACGGGTCCCGCCCGAAGCGCTGCATGTCGTAGAGGGACGCCCGGGCCACCGAGGAGACGGGCGACAGCTGCCCACGCTCGTACGTGTACGCCTCTCCGACGGTGCTGGCCGCGGCGGCCGTGCGGCGCAGGGGGCTCCTGTCCCGGGTGTAATACGTGGAGGACGCGGCGGCGGCCGCGGCGGTGGCGGCGGCGGCGGCGACGGCGGCCGCCGCGCCCGGGGTGGGCAGCAGCGCTCGGTCGTACGCGTCTAAGGTGGTGGGGATGCGGCCGGCCATGGCCGTGGTGGCGGCCATGGCCGAGGACTGGACCTGGGAGTACTGGGCGTACTGGGAGTACTGGGCCATGGTCTGCTCCGCGTAGGCGTCGTACGCCGAGGCCGTGGCGTAGGAGCGGACGCGGTAGCGCTTGTAGTAGTCGGCCATCCCGCCGTAGGCCTCATCGTAATACACGGTCTCCCCATAGCCCGGGTGTAGGGAGTGCGCACGGCTCCGTACTGCTCGTTATAGGCCTCGGCAAAGTCCGCCACTTGCCCCGGGCGATCGACCGGGCACTCCTTAGACCAGTGCCCCTCCTTCCCGCAGCGGTAGCAGCCGCTCTTGTCTCCCATCCCGGGCGCCGTCCGCAGCCGGCTGGTGGACAGCTGCACGCGCATCCGCTTGCCTGGGGAGAGACGCGAGAGGCAGGGTCAGTGCGGCCGTGCCGGGGCACCGGCGGGACAGGACGGCACCGGCTGCCACCCCCCCAGCCCTCCGCAGCCACCGGCGCGGGAGGAGCTGCCGCGGGACCGAGCGTGAGCCACCAGACGGACGCTGGAAAGTGGCTGACTGGGACGTGCTGCCACGGCTGAGCACGGCCACGCCGGCCAGCCGGCAAAGCCCCGGCAGCCGGGGTTGGAGCCGGCACTGCCGGCCCCGTGTGATGGTAAAGCTTCGCGCCGGAAAACGACGGAGCGGCAGAGAGAGGGATGTGACACTGGGAAGCGCCCTGGAGCGAACGGGGCCTGGCCCGAGCGCAGCACGAGGCAAAGCCAAGCACGGACGCGGCCAGGACAGCTCTGGGTGCAGCTGTGCCAGCCGGCTGTGTCGCTGCTTTTTGGGGAAGGCCCGGAATGGGGGCGGCGGGACATGTGGAGCCCCGGCAGCACCGGGAGCGCCCGGTCGGCCCCGCCGCCACGTGGGTGAAGCGCCGGACGCCGCCCTGAGCACCCGGCCGGGAGCGCGCTCGCCATCACCGCCGCCAGCGCCGCGGCTCGAGTCCGGCCGCTCGGCCCCGTCGAGCGCCCGAGCGACGCCGGGCACGGGGTCGGGCGCCTCCGTCACCCTCTTACCAGGCTGGGCAAGGCTACAAGGGCGGGCGGCAGCCTGGCGTCACCCGCTGCTCCGGCCCGGCACAGGACGTCGCCGTCGGGGTCCTCCTGCGGGGCGGCCGTGCTGGTTAATCAGAGATGGGTCAGTCCCGTCCTCCCCGGCCCAGAGCCCCAGAGCCCTCGCCCTCGCTCCGGCCGCGCCGCGCGGGCGGCCCCGGGAGCTGCGGCGGGGCGGGAACCAACCGACACCAACCCCAGAGCCCCGAGGGCGCTGCACGGCCCCGCGGAGACGGCCGTGGTCATATCCGGGATCGACCCCAGAGCTGGGGCCGGCGGGAGCATCCACCATGGACCCCGGAGCCCTCCCATCGCCCAGCCCAGCGGCTCACCTTGGAACTCGGTGTTGTCCAGCCCCCGGATGGCCTCCACGGCATCCTCGGCCCGCTCCATGTGCACAAAGGCGTAGTCCTTGACGATGTCACATTCGATGACGGGGCCGTACTCCTCGAACTTGGCGCGCAGCTCTAGGTTGGTGCAGGCGGGGCTGATGTTGCCCACGTGCAGCTTGGTGGAGGCCTTGCTCTTGTTCTTGCTGGCCTCCACATTGATGCAGACGCCGTGCAGCTTGTGGTGGTGCAGGTTGCGGATGGCGTCCTCGGCCGCCGTCTTGTCCTCGATGTGCACGAAGCCGTAGTTCTTGATGATGTCGCACTCCAGCACCTTCCCGTACTGCTCGAACAGGGAGCGGATCTCCTGCTCCGTCGCCTCCCGCGGCAGGTTCCAATGAACAGCTTCACCATTGCGACCCGCCTGCGCGGACAGCGCCGCCATGAGCCCCAAAACCCCCGAGGAACAGCCACACACAGCCCCAAAATGCCCCGAGGAACATCCTGAGAACAGCCCACACACAAACCCAAAACCGCTGAGGAACAGCCCGAGGAACAGCTCAAGGAACAGCCCACACGCAGCCCCAAAACGCCGTGAGGAAACCCCCAAAACCCCTGAGGAACAGCCCACACACTGCCACAAAACCCTCGAGGAACAGCCTGAGGAACAGCCCCAAAACGGCCCGAGGAACAGCCCAAGCCTCTGTGAGTGTGTATTTCCTGAATCACCCTGAACCTCCCTATTTGTGCCCAGGGCTGTGTCCCCCAGACTCCCACAAGAAACAGCCCGAGCCTCTGTGCATCTGCCCGGGGCTGTACCCAAAAAACAGCCCAAAACCCCCCAAAAAACAGCCCAAGCCTCTGTGTGTCTGCGCGAGATTGTGCCCAAAACCCTTAAATCACCCTGAACCTCTCTCTGTTTGCCCAGGGCTGTGCCCCACAAAACCCCCTAAAAAACAGCCTAAGCCTCTGAGTGTGCCCACAAACACCCTAAATCCTCCTCAAACACCTCAATCCTCTGGGGCTGTACCCCCCAAAACATGAAATAAACACCCTGAATCTCTGTGTGTGTGCCCAGGGTTGTGCCCCCAAATCCCCTGAAACACCCAATCCGTGGGGCTGTGCCCCCAAACACCCTAAATCCTCCTCTAATACCCCAAACCTGCTCTGTGCTCAGGGCTGGCCACCCAACACCCCTCAAATAAAGCCCCCAAATGTCTCTGTGTGTGTCCCTGGGGCTGTAGCCCCAAAGACCCCAAATCTCCTCAAATAAGCACCCAAAACTCTGCCCCTGCTGATTCAGGGCATAGCCCCAAACACCCAAATCTCCTCAAAAACCCTGAACCTCATGGTAGCCCCCCGGGGCTGAGGCCCTCTTATAGGGCACAGCCCCAAACACCCAAATCCCCCCTAAATTTTGCTTCTGCTCCTTCAGGGCAGAGCCTCAAACACCTCAAATCCCCCCAAAAAAAACACCCAAAGCTCTGCTGTCCCCCTCCTACACTGTGCCTACAAACACCCCCAAAAAACCACCTTAAACCTCTGCACCCCAAAAACCACCTTAAACCCCCGAAACCCCAAAATCCACCTCAGTCTGTGACAGCCCTTTTCCTGCAGGGCAGAGCCCCCAGACACCCCAAAATCTCTACACTCCCCAGAGGGCAGAGCACCGCTCCGAACCCAAAACCCCACAGACCTGAGACCCCCCAAACCCCTCTTGTTCCCTCAGACCCCCCTCAGGCCTGAGACCACCCCAGATTTCAGACCCCCCCAAACCCCTCCCCTTCACAGGCCCGAGATCTCCCCCAAACCGTCCCGGATCGCATCCCCCACGGTCCGCGGCCGCCCCAGCGGGGCGGTGGCCGGCCTGGCCCTTGTGTCCCTCCCGGTCCCGGTTCCCGGTCCCGAAACCCCCCCGGGCCCCCCCGCCCCACCTGCCCCGTCCGCCGCGCGCTGCTCACAAAATGGCGGCGGCGTCTCCCGGCCCCGCCCCGCCTCCCGCGCGCTCATTGGCCGCCGGCGCTGTCCGTCAAGCGCCGCAGCGTGAGGTCATCGATCCTCCAGGTGGGCCCGCCCACAGTGCAGCTGCAGCCAATCATGCGAGGGAGGGGGCGGAGCGAAGGGCGGAGCGGTCCATGAGGCTGCTGCGGGGGGGGCGGGGGCGGCATTCATGGCGGGGGAGGCGCGTCGAGCGCTGGAGGCCGTACTGGGAGCACTGGGAACTGTACTGGGAGCACTGAGAGCCGTACTGGGAGCCGTACTGGGAGTACTGGGAACTGTACTGGGAGCACTGGGAGCTGTATTGGGAGCCGTACTGGGAGCCATACTGGGAGCCGTACTGGGAGCCGTACTGGGAGCTGTACTGGGAGCACTGGGAACTGTACTGGAGCAGTGGAGGCTGTACTGGGAGCACTGGAGGCTGTACTGGGAGCACTGGGAGCCGTACTGGGACACTGGGAGCCGTACTGGGACAATGGGAGCCATACTGGAAGCCATACTGAGAGCACTGGAGGCTGTACTGGGAGCCGTACTGGGAGCCATACCGGGAGCACTGGGAGCTGTACTGGGAGTGCTGGGCCCTGTACTGGGTCACTGGGGGTATTGGGAGCACTGGCAGCACTGGAGGTACTGGGGGCATTGGGGTCTGTACTGGGAGCACTGGGAGCGCTGAGGTTTGTACTGGGAGCACTGGGGTGCCGCGCCGCCCGTTGGCAAAGCCTCCTTCCAGTCTGAAACCTCCCCAGCCCCATCCCGTCCCGTCCCATCCCATCCCATCCCATCCCATCCCCATCCCATCCCATCCCATCCCATCCCATCCCATCCCATCCCATCCCATCCCATCCCATCCCATCCCATCCCATCCCATCCCACCCATCCCATCCATTTCCATCCCACCCCAGTCCATTTTCAGTCCCACACCAATCCCCCCCACGCATGACCCCATCCTCATCCCATTGTCACCCGCGCCCCAATTCCAGTCTGCATCCCAAACCCACCCCTACTCAAATCCCACCCCTCCCAGTATGCCCCAGTCCCTCCCAGTCCATCCCAGTCCCTCCCAATCCCCCCACCCCTCTCCCCAGCACACTCAGACCCCCAGTCTCTGTCTCCATCACTTTATTGGGGTGGGGGCTGCACGGTGACATCACCGGGACAGGGGAGGGGGACACACACTGAGCCCCCCGTGTCCCCCCCGTGTCCCTCCGTGCCTGCGGGACCCCCAAACTCTCAGGCTCTACTTGTTCTTCTTGAAGAAGCTGAAGCGTTTCTCCCTCTCCTTGTGCTCGCGGGGCCCGGGGGCTCCCTCGGCGGGGGGGGCACCGGGGGGAGGCTCAGGGCCTCGACATCCCCTTGGGGGACCCCCGGAGACCCCCGAGCCCTCCCGGGGCCCCCCCGAGCCCGGCACGGCCCCGGCGGCGGCTTCGATCCCCCGGAGCCACAGGGCCATGTCGGCCTGGGGGGGACACAGGGACAGTGGGGACACGGGGGGCGCAGGGGACATCGGGGGACACCCAGGGGACAGTGGGGGGGGTCGGATCTCACCTCGTCCTTAGCCTGGAACAGGAATTCCTTCCCATCGCTCAGCCTGGGAGGGGGCCGGGATCAGCCTCCAGCACCCCCCCAGCCCCGTTGGGACCCCCTCGTGTGCCCCCATTTTCCCCCATCTTCCCCTCCCCCCATTTTTAACCATTTCCCTGCACATCTGCCCCATTATTCCCATATTCTTTTATCCCTTTCTCCCCATTCTTTCCACATTTCCCACCCTGTTCTCACCCAATTTTTGCCCCATTTTCCCTCATTTTCCTCTGCATTTTTCCCCATCTCCTCCCCATTTTTCTCCCCATTTCCACCAATTTCCCCTATTCTCTCCCCATTTCCCCCATTCCCCCCCCAATTTACCTCCCATTTCCCAATTCTCCCCTATTTTTCCCCATCTCCCCCCAATTTCCCCCATTCTCTCTCCATTTTCCCCAATTTTCCCTCATCTCCCCCCACTTTCCCCCAATTTCCCCCCCGTTTTTCCCTCAATTTTCCCCCTATTCTCTCCCCGTTCTCCCCCAACTCCCCCCATTTTCCCCAATTCTCCCCCCAGTTTCCCCCCCAATTTTCCCCCATTTTCCCCCCAATTTCCCCCCGTACCCCAGCCTGAAGACGTGTTTCCGTTTGCGGTAGGCGGTGGCGGGCTGGCAGCGGGCGCCGCGCAGGGGGGTGGGGGGCTCGCCGTGGTACGGGACCCCCGCCCCCGCCCCCCGCGCGTCCTTGAACACGCTCAGGACCCCCCCCGCAGCACGCAGTACAGGCTCTGCCAGGACCTGGGGGGCACAAGGGGGGTTTAGGAGGGGTTTGGGGGAGGTTTTAGGGGACCCCCACCCCTCAGGATGCAGCTCTGGCTCTGCCAGGACCTGGAGGCCGTTGTGACTTTAAGGGAAGGGCGTGGCACTTAACAGGCGTGGCCATTGCAGGGCGTGGTCATATGGGCGGGGCCAGAATGCCCATATAAGGCTGTGACATGTGAATGTGTGGTTTGGGGGCGTGGTTTGTTCGTATCGGGGGCGTGGCTTGTGTGGGAAGATAAGGGGGGTGTGGCAATGAATGGGGCGTGTCCCCAGGGCGTGTTCCTAAGGCCGAGCGGTGTCCCCACAGTGTCCCCAAGGCTGGGCCATGTCCCCGAGATGTCCCCAGGTGTCCCCAGGTGTATCCCGAAGGCCCGGCAGCGTCCCCAGGCTGTCCCCAGGGTGTCCCCAAGGCCTGGCCATGTCCCCAAGGCATCCCCAAGGTGTCCCCAGGGTGTCCCCAGCTGTCCCCAGGGTGTCCCCAGTGTCCCCCCCCTCACCTGTTGGTGGCTCTCTTGCCGGGGGCCTCCAGCTCCTGTTTCCGGCACAGCCCCCCCTCGAGGGTCTCGGGTGGGGGGGGGCGCGGGGGGGCAGCGTGGCCGCCACCCCCCCCGGGCCGGGCCCCCCCTCCTGCGCCCCTTTGGGGACCTGGGGAGGGGGACAGGGCTGAGGGGGGGTCCCACCGGGAGGTCCGGGGGTGTCCCCCCCGCATTTGGGGGGGGTCGGGGGGGTTACCTGGCCCGCGGCGCCGTCGGGGCGGATCCCGTTGAGGGCCGGGGGCTCCGGGGGGCGGCTCTGGGGGGTGGGCGTGGCCCTGGGGCGGTTGGGGACACGGGGGACACCCCCCTGTCACCCCCAGAACCCCCTCCCCAAATCCCACCACCCCCCCCCCCCGCCGAGGGTGTCCCCCCAAACCCGGGGGTCTCCCAACCCCCCCAAATCTCAATGTTGCCCCCAAATCCCCTCCCCCACCCCGCCCCCCCTCACCTCGGCCCCTCTCCGCCCCCTCCCCCATCCTGGCTCTCGGGGGGCACCACCGGGGGGGTCCCCCCGACTTCGGCCTGCGCCAGGGGGGGCTCGGGGGGCTGCAGCTTCCTCGCCTCCTCTTCCTCCTCCTGCCTGCCGCCGCCGCTCCTTCTCCTCCAGCTGGGGGGGTCGGGGGGGTCAGGGACACCCGGTGATGGGGGGGGACACAGGGATCCCATGGGGACCCGTCCGAGGGCATGGGGGGCACAGGGACCCTCAGCTGTGTCCCCTTGGGGAGCACACAGAGACCCTCAGCTGTGTCCCCTTGGGGGGCACACAGGGACCCTCAGCTGTGTCCCCTTGCCACCTCCCCTGTGTCCCCCTCCCTGCCCCCCACGTCCCCCCATCGCCCCCTTCTCATTTCCCCTTATTCCCCCCCATTTCCCCCATTTTCCTGGACATGTCTCACTCATGTCCTCGATGTCCCCCTCCCGATTTCCCCCCATGTCCCCCTCCCCATTTCTCCCCCATTTTCCCCCACGTCCCCCATTTTCCCCACCATCTCCATTTTCCCCCTGTCCCTATGTCCCCCATGTCCCCATATCCCCCTGTCCCCATTTTACCCCTGTCCCCCCCATGTCCCCCCTTGTCCCCCTCCCCATTTACCCCCGTGTCCCCCTTGTCCCCCCCATCCCCGTGTCCCCCCCTGCCCCCCCATCCCCCTGTCCCCATGTCCCCCATGCCCCCCTGTCACCCCCTGTCCCTCCCTGTCCCCCCCTGTCCCCCGTGTCCCCACCGTGGTGAGGCGGCTCAGGGCAGCGAATCTCTCCTCCCAGGCAGCCGCCGCCTTCTGGAAGCTCTGGTGCCGTTTGAGGAGGGTCTCGGCTTCGGCCAGGCTGGAGCCCAGCTCGGGGGCGCGGGCCAGGGGCTCCCTGCTGGCCAGCCAGGCCTCGGCCGTGGCCGCATCGCGCCCGAACACCAGCACCTCCAGCACTGGGGACATGGGGGACAGTCACCAGAGGGCAGGAACATCTCTGTGCCACCCCTGTGCCAGCCCTGGGCACAGCCACCATGGCCAGCCAGGCCTCGGCCATCGCGCCCGAACACCAGCACCTCCAGCACTGGGGACGTGGGGACGGTCACCGGGGGACACCGGGGACAGGGACACCCCGGAGCCACCCCTGAGCCACCTCTGGGTGTTGAGAAGGGACAGGGGGCACAGGGACACCCCAGAGCCACCCCTGAGCACGGGGAGGGGGCACCCCTGTGCCACCCCTGGGTGCTGAGAGGGGACACAGGGCACAGGGACACTCTCTGCCACCCCTGTCCCCCTTTGACAGGGACACGGGCACAGGGACCCCTCAGTTCGCACTTTCTTGGTGGGGGCTTGGCACAAGGGACATGAGGGGACACAGGGGACACGTGGGGTCCCCCAGTCCTCACCAGTTTGCAGCCACTCCAGCTTGTCCTGCCAGCGCTCCCCGATGTCCCTGCGGCGCTCCTGGAGCTCGGCCAGCTCCTGGGACAGCTGGGGGGACACAGGACAGGGGTGGGGACAAAGATTGGGACACGCTGATGGGGACAGGGACAGGGACAAGGGGACGAGCTCGGGGAAAGGATGGGGACACAGGGACGGAGATACAGAGGTGGGGTTGGGACACAGGGACAGTGACAGGGATATCAGGCGACAGGCTGGGGACAAGGACATGAGGACAGAGACACAGGGGTGGGACACAGGGACAGTGATGATGACACGAGTGGACACAGGATGGGGACAGCACCCTGGAGATGAGGATTTGAACGAGGGATGTGGGGCTGGGGACTTGGGGACAGCGCCAAGGATGGAGAGGCAGGGATGAGGACACGGTGACAGGGTGACACAGGGATGAGGACACAGTGACAAGGTGACACAGGGGGTGCCATCGTGACAGGGTGACACAGGGCTAGGGTGACCCGGTGCCAGGCCTGTCCCACCTTGTCGGCGTCGTGGTGGCCCCGCTGCAGCAGCGCGGTGGCCGCGGCCACGGCAGCCCCGAAGGAGCCCTCGCGCGCCTCCAGCTCCGCCCGCAGCCCCTGGTGCTGCTGGATCAGCAGCTCGGCCGCGGTGACATCCCTGACAGGGGACAGGGACACCGTGGGGTCACCATGGGAACACCACAGGGACACCATGGGTCACCCCGGCTCTGCCTGGGCGCAGGAGGCAGGGCTGGGCCACCAGGGTGGCCGCGGTCACAGCCCCACACTGGGGTCACTGCGGTGTCCTGGGGTGTCCTTGAGATGCCCCATGTCCATGTTGTGTGTCCTCATGTCCCTACGGTGTCCCTGTGTCCCAGTGCTGTTCCCCCCGTCCCCATGGTGTCCCTGTGTCCCCGCGTCCCCCCCTGTCCCCGCGGTGTCCCCATGCCCCCATCCCCATGGTGTCCCCATATCCCCCCATCCCCATGGTGTCTTCGTGTCCCCCCTGTCCCGCGGTGTCCTCATGTCCTCCATGTTTCATGGTGTCCCCATGTCCTTCCCATCCCCGTGGTGTCCTCATGTGCCCCCAGTGTCCACGTTTCCCTGTGGTGTCCCATGTGCCCCCCATCCCCACAGTGTCCCCATGGCGTCACCATGTCCCCTCTACCCCGTGGTGTCCCCATGTCCCCGTGGTGTCCCCATGTCCCCAGTGCCACCTGGGCCTCTCGCGGGCCTGCAGCTGCAGCTGCACTCCGTCCATCCAGAGCCGCAGGTCGCGGGCGGCGCGCAGGAACCGGAATTGCTCCACGCTGTCCCCGAGCAGCGGCGCCGGCGCTGGCAGCGCCGCGGAGCTCGGCCCAGGCCACGGCCACCGCGCCCTCCTGCGCCCGCAGCTCCTCGGCCCGTGGGCCCGCGTACGCCGCGGCCAGGCGGGCTGCAGCCTCCTGGACAGCCGTCACCTGGGGACAGGTGTGACATGGGACAGGTGGGACAGGTGTGACAGGCAGGCTGCGGCTTCCTGGACAGCCATCACCTGGGGACGTGGGACAGGTGTGACATGGGACAGGTGTGACAGGTGTGATATGGGACAGGTGTGACAGGTGGCCTGCAGCCTCCTGGACAGCTGTCACCTGGGGACAGTGGGACAGGTACAGGTGACATATCCCACTCACAGCCACTGCTGCGTGTCCCTCACTTGCCCCTTACCTGTCCATTCCTGCCCCTCATCTTTCCCCATCCCTTCACCTGTCCTCTCCTCTGTCCTCTCCCTGTCCCCTCACCTGGACGCTCAGGGCCTGCATGTTCTGCTCGAAGGCGCAGTGCTGCCCTCACCTGTCCCCTCCCCTGTCCCCTGTCCCCTCACCTGGGCACTCAGGGCCTGCACATCGTGCTCGAAGGCGCGGTGCTGCCTCTCCAGCCCCTCGGCGCCGCGCAGGTCCCGGCCCAGCTCCTCGGGCACCTGCCGGGCCTTGGCGCGGAGCTGCTCCAGCACCTGCCGGGCGTCGCGGCGGAAGCGCTGCAGGTCGTGGGCGGCCGCCAGCTCCTGCGCCCGCGTGGCCACCAGCTCCAGCAGCTCGGCCCAGGCCTCGTTGAGCCCCGCTTGCCACTGGGCCACGGCCGCGCGCTCGGGGTGGCCCCCGGAGATGAGCGCCGCCGCCGCCGCGTTGGCCGCGTCCACCCGCTCCTGGCCCAGCCCGCCCGTGTCCCGGGAGAACTCGCGGAACTTGTCCCGCAGCAGCTGCGGGGACACGGGACACGGTCAGGGGACAGGGGATGGGGGACAAGGAGGACATGGGGACATGGGACAGGGATCAGGGGACATGGGATAGGGGACAGGGAACATGGGACAGGGACAGAGGACAGGGGGACAAGGGTCAGGGGACAGGGGGACACGGGGGAGTCGGAGGGATATGGTACAGGGGGTTGGTGGGACACTCCTGGGGATAGGGGACGTCTGGGGGACAGGGGACATGGGACACCCCCAGTGACAGGGACACATCCACTTATAGGGGGACACAGGACACGCCGGAGTCAGGGGCCATTCCCAGTGACAGGGACACCACTGGTGACAGCGGGACACAAGGACCCACCCCAGTGTCAAGATGACCTGGGGACCACCTGGCACTGAGGGCCTCCTCAGTGTCACAACACCCATGTCCCCCTGTGTCCCCCCGTGTCCCCTCAGTGTCACCACACCCATGTCTCCCATGTCCCCTCAGTGTCCCCTCACCGTGACGTGCTCAAAGTCCTGCCCCAGCTCCCGGGACGCCGCCACCACCTCTCGCTCCGAGATCCACTGCTCCAGGTCATCGAGGTCGCGGCGCAGCTGGCACAGCCGGTGGTGGCCCTGCAGGGTGGCCCTGCGCTCCCCGGCCAGGTGACACAGCCCCGCGAAGAGGCGCTGCAGCTGCGCCGCGCGGGCACGGAGCCGCTCGCTGCACGGGACAGGGGACAGCGGTGTCACCAGGGGGACAGGGGTGTCACCAGTGTCCTGGGGGTGTCCCCAGGGTGTCCCAGGTGTCCCCAGGGTGTGTCAGGGTGTCCCCACCCGTCGGGGTGGCCGCTGCCCGCCATGGCCCGGCCCTGCTCTGCCAGCAGCTCCACGGTGCCGCCGTAGTCGCGCAGCTCCTGCTCCAGCCCCAGGTGCCGGCTCAGCATGGCCTGGGCGCCCGGCTCGTCCTGGGGACACCACGGGGCTGTCACCACCCCCAGCAGGTCCTGTGGGTGCCCCTGACCCCTCCAGGCCACTCACTGACCCTCCAGACCCCATAGACCCCAAGAAATCCCCCCTGACCCTCCCTGACCCCCCAGAAATACCCTCTGACTCTCCCTGACCCCCAGAGATCCCCTATAGGCTCCCTAGAGACCCCTCTGAGCCCCTCAGAGACCCCCCAGATCCCCAGAGACCCCTCACAGACCTCTCAGCTCCTGCTCTGACCCC
>JAFCGX010000234.1:0-29309 GCA_019023105.1 Diglossa brunneiventris
TCACCTGTCACCACCTGTCACAGCAGGCCTGTGTCACCCCCTGGGCAGGGACAGGGTCACCTCCCCCTGCCACCCCTGGGGACAATGACACCTTGGGGACAATGACACCCCTGGGGACAATGACACCTTGGGGACAGTGCCACCTTGGGGACAGTGCCACCTTGGGGACAATGCCACCCTTGGGGACAGTGCCACCCTTGGGGACAGTGCCACCTTGGGGACAATGCCACCCTTGGGGACAGTGCCACCCCTGGGGACAGTGCCACCCTTGGGGACAGTGCCACCCTGGGGACAGTGCCACCTTGGGGACAATGACACCTTGGGGACAATGACACCTTGGGGACAATGCCACCCTTGGGGACAGTGCCACCCTTGGGGACAATGACACCTTGGGGACAATGCCACCCTTGGGGACAATGACACCTTGGGGACAATGACACCTTGGGGACAGTGCCACCCTTGGGGACAGTGCCACCCTTGGGGACAATGACACCCTGGGGACAATGCCACCCCTGGGGACAATGACACCTTGGGGACAGTGCCACCCTTGGGGACAATGACACCTTGGGGACAGTGCCACCCCTGGGGACAGTGCCACCTTGGGGACAGTGCCACCCTTGGGGACAGTGCCACCCTTGGGGACAATGACACCTTGGGGACAGTGCCACCCTTGGGGACAGTGCCACCCTGGCGACAGTGCCACCTTGGGGACAGTGCCACCTTGGTGTCCCCCAGGTGCCAGCCCCCCCTGTTGTCACCTTGGGGACAGCGCCCCCCCCGTGCCACCCTCGTGTCCCAGCACCCCCCAGTGTCCCCCCAGTGTCCCCGCCCGGCCAGCTCCGTGTCCCTGCCGGTGTCCCCAATGTCCCCCCAGTGTCACCTGGCCAGCTCAGTGTCCCCATTGTCCCCTTTGGTGTCACCTGGCCAGCTCAGTGTCCCCCCTCAGTGTCCCCAATGTCCCCCCTCAGTGTCACCTGACCAGCTCCGTGTCCCCCTCGGTGTCCCCCTGGTGTCCCCTGGCCAGCTTGGTGTCCCTGCCAGTGTCCCCATTGTCCCCTTTGGTGTCACCTGGCCAGCTTGGTGTCCCCTCAGTGTCCCCTCGGTGTCCCCATTGTCCCCATTGGTGTCCCCTGGCCAGCTCAGTGTCCCCAATGTCCCCTCAGTGTCCCCATTGTCACCTGCCCAGCTCAGTGTCCCCTCAGTGTCCCCAATGTCCCCACTGTGCCCTGGCCAGCTCGGTGTCCCCTCAGTGTCCCCCCAATGTCCCCTTTGGTGTCCCCTGGCCAGCTCAGTGTCCCCTCAGTGTCCCCAGTGTCCCCTTTGGTGTCACCTGGCCAGCTCGGTGTCCCCATTGTCCCCTCAGTGTCCCCTTTGGTGTCACCTGGCCAGCTCGGTGGCCACGCTGAGGTTGGGGCAGGTGACGAAGGCGGCCGAGACCTCCCCGGTGTCACCCGCGGTGTCCCCTCTGTCACTGCTGGTGCCACCCCGGTGCCGTTCCCGGTGCCACCGCAGGCGCCCCCTGTGGCTGTCCCCGTGGCTGTCCCTGTGGCTGTCCCCGTCGCTGTCCCTGTGGCTGTCCCCTCCATGGTGGCCGTGGTCGCTGTCACCGTCTCTGTCACCGTCTCTGTCACTGTCGCTGTCACCCTCCGGCCCAGCCCCGGCAGCAGCAGCAGCGACAGCGCCTGAGAGAGAGAGAGAGAGAGAGAGAGAGAGCGGCTGTCGCGATACCGGCCTGTCGCAATATTGGCCATGATATCGGCCTGTCGTGATATCAGTGATATCAGTCTGTCACGATATCGCTGATACTGGCCTGTCACGATACCGGCCTGTCGCGATATTGGCCATGATATCGGCCTGTCGTGATATCAGCCTGTTGTGGTATCAGTGATATCAGCCTGTCACGATATCGGCCTGTCGCAATATCAGCCTGTCGCGATATTGGCTGTGATATCGGCCTGTCGTGATATCGGCTGTGATACCGGCCTGTCGCGATACCGGCCTGTCGTGATATCAGTGATTCTGGCCTGTCACGATATCGGCCATGATACCGGCCTGTCGCGATACCGGCCTGTCGTGATATCAGTGATACCGGCCTGTCACGATATCAGTGGTACCAGCCTGTCACGATACCGGCCTGTCATGATATCGGCCATGATATCGGCCTGTCACGATATCGGTGATACCGGCCTGTTGCGATACTGGCCTGTTGTGATACCGGCCCGTTGCGATATCAGTCTGTTATGATATCGGTGATATCGGCCTGTCATGATACCAGCCTGTCACGATATAGGCAACATCAACCTGTCACGATATCGGCCTGTCATGATACCGGCCTGTCACGATATAGGCAATTTCGGCCTGTTGTGATATCAGCCTGTCGTGATTACCGGCCTGTTGTGACAGCGGCGATATCGGCCTGTCACGATAGTGATGATACCAGCCTGTCGTGATATCAGCCTGTCACGACAGCAGCAATATCAGCCTGCCACAATAACAATGACACCAGCCTGTCACGATAGCGGCGATAGCAGCCTGTGGTGATATCGGCCTGTCACGATAGCGGCTGTCGCGATAGTGGCGATAGCAGCCTGTTGTGATATCAGCCTGTCACGATAGCAGCGATAGCTGCCTGTCGCGATAGCAGCCTGTCACGATATCGGCCTGTCGTGATAGCGGTGAGAGTGGCCTGTCGTGATAGTGGCCTGTGGCGATATCAGCCTGTCACGATATCGGCCTGTCGCGATATCGGCCTGTCACAATATCGGCCTGTCGCGATATCGGCCTGTCATGATAGTGGCCTGCTGCCAATCACAGAATCACAGAATTCAGGGAATTCCCAGAATTCCTGGAATCCCAGAATTCAGAGGATTTAGAGAATTCAGGGAATTCCCAGAATCAGAGAACTCACGGAACTCATGGAATTCCCAGAATTCCCAGAATCACGGAATTCCCAGAATTCACGGAACTCACGGAATTCCCAGAATCACAGAATTCCCAGAATTCAGAGAATTCCCAGAATCACAGAATTTAGAGAGTTCACAGAAATCACAGAATCAGAATTCACGGAATTCAGGGAATTCCCAGAATCACAGAATTCCCAGAATTCAGGGAATTCACAGAACTCACACAATTCCCAGAATTCCCAGAATCACAGAATTCCGGGAATTCACAGAACCACAGAATTTAGAGAATTCACAGAAATCACAGAAATCCCGAAATCACAGAATTCCCAGAATCCCAAAATTCCAGAATTCCCAAAATTCCCAGAATTCAGAGAATTCCAGAATGTCCAAAATTCCCAGAATCTCAAAATTCCCAAAATTCCCAGAATTCAATTTACTGACAGCCGGCGCCAGCCCCTCCTGCAGGTCATCAATAATGATATTAATATTAATATTAATATTAATGATAATAAACTGACTAATGAACGGCTCGATCCCCTAATCGGTGTCATCAATAATGATATTGATATTAATGATATTAATGATAATAAATGATATTGATATTGATATTAATGATAATAAACTGACTAATGAACGGCTCGATCCCCTAATCAGGGTGATCAATAATGATATTGATATCGATATTAATGATAATAAATGATATTGATATTGATAATGATAATAAACTGATCAATGAACGGCTCGATCCCCTAATCTATGTCATCAATAACGATATTGATATTGATATTAATGATTAATTAAACTAATGAAAGGCTCGATCTCCTGGTCCAGCTCATCAATAACCATATTGATATTGATATTGATATTAATGATTAATTAAACTGACTAATGAACGGCACGATCCCCTCAGGCATGTCATCAATAATGACGTGGACATTAATATTGATATTGATATTAATGATATTAAATTTACTGATGGACGATGCCAGTCCCTCGTCCAGGTCATCAATAATTATATTGATATTAATAGTAATATTATTGATATTAAATTTACTGATGGACGGTGCCAGTCCCTCATCCAGGTCATCAATAATTATACTACTAATAATATTCATATTAATGATAATAAACTGACTAATGAAAGGCTCAATCCCCTCCTCCAGGTCATCAATAATTAGATTGATATTAATATTAATATTAATGATATTAAGTTTACTGGTGGACGGCGCCAGCCCCTCATCTGTGTCATCAATAACTGTATTAATATTGATATTAATGATATTAAATTTACTGATGGATGATGCCAGCCCCTCCTCTGTGTGATTAATAACGATATTAATAATAATATTAATGATATTAAATTTACTGACGGATGATGCCAGCCCCTCCTCTGTGTCATTAATAACTGTATTAATATTGATATTAATGATATTAAATTTACTGATGGACAGCGACAGCCCCTCCTCTGTGTCATTAATAACTGTATTAATATTGATATTAATGATATTTAATATTGATATTAATGATATCAAATTTACTGATGGATGGCACCAGCCCCTCCTCTGTGTCATTCATAATTAGATTAAAAATAATATTCATATTAATGATAATAAACTGACTAATGAAAGGCTCAATCCCTCCTGCAGGTCATCAATAACAATATTGATATTAATATTAATGATAATGATAAAAACAAATAAAAGGCTCAATCCCCTCATCTATGTGCTCAGTAATGATATTAATATTAATATTAATATTAATAATATTAAATGCACTGATGAACGACACGATCCCCTAATCCACGTCATCAATAACCATATTGATATTGATATTAATGATATTAAAGTGATTAATGAACTACTCGATCCCCCAATCCAGGTCATCAATAACCATATAAATATTAATATTAATGATATTAAATGGACTAATGAAAGACTCAATCCCCTCACCCAGGTCATCAATAATTATATTAACATTAATATTAACAGTATTAAATGGATTAATGAAAGACTCAATCCCCTCATCCAGGTCATCAATAACGATATTAATATTGATATTATTGATATTAAATTTACTAATGAACGACTCGATCCCCTCATCCGTGTCATTGATAACAATATTAATATTAATATTAACGATATTAAAATAATGGAAGGCTCAATCCTTTCATCCGTGTCATCAATATTGATATTGATATTGATATTGATATTGATATTAGTATTAATGATACTAAATTTACTAATGAAAGGCTCAATCCCCTCATCCAGGTCATTAATAACAATATTGATATTGATTATTGATATTAAAGTGATTAATGAACGACTCGATCCCCCCATCCATGTCATCAATAACGATATTAATATTAATATTAATGATATTAAGTTTACTGATGAAAGACTCAATCCCCTCATCCATGTCATTGATAACAATATTAATATTAATATTAACGATATTAAAATAATGAAAGGCTCAACCCCTTCAACCATGTCATCAATAACGATATTAATATTGATATTATTGATATTAAATTTACTAATGAACGACTCGATCCAGGTCATTAATGACGATATTGATATTGATATTAATGATATTAAAGTGATTAATGAACGACTCGATCCCCCCATCCATGTCATCAATAATCATATTAATATTAATATTAATGATATTAAGTTTACTGATGGACGGCCCCATCCCCTCCTCCAGGTCATCAATAACCACATTGATATTAATATTAATATTAATATTAATATTAATATTAATGACATTAAATCTACTGACAGACGGTGCCATCGCCTCATCCAGGTCATCAAAAATTAATTTATTATTAATATTAATATTAACGATATTAAATTTACTGATGGATGGCACCGTCCCCTCCTCCAGGTCATCAATAATTATATCAATATTAATATTAATAATATTAAATGTACTGATGGATGATGTGATCCCCTAATCCATGTCATCAATAACGATATTGATATTAATATTAATGATATTAAACTGACTAATGAACGGCTCAATCACCCCATGCACGTCATCAATAACGACACTAATATGACATTAATATTAATATTAATATTAATGATATTGAACTTACTAATGAAAGACTCAATCCCCCCATCCAGGTCATCTGTAATGATATTAATATTGATATTAATACTAATATTAATGATAGCAAACTGACTAATGAAAGGCTCAATCCCATCTGTGTCATTAATAACGATATTAATAATAATATTAACAATATTAAACGGACCAATGAAAGGCTCCATCCCCGAATTTGTGTAATCAATAATGATATTAATAGCAATGATATTGATCTAATGAAAGACTTAATCAGCCCCATCCAGGTCATCAATAACCGTATCGATATTAATGATATTAAATTAATGAGGTCATCGATAACAATATTGATATTAACGATATTAAACTGACTAATGAAAGGCTCAATCCCATCCGTGTGATCGATAACGATATTGATATTAACGATATTAAATTAATGAAAGGCTCAATCTCCCCATCCAGGTCATTAATAACGATATTAATATTGATATTATTGATATTAAACTGACTAATGAACGACTCAATCCCCTCATCTGTGTGATCGATAACGATATTGATATCAATATTAATGATATTAAATTAATGAAAGGCTCAAGCCCCTCATCCATGGCATCAGTAATGATATCGATATTAATATTAATGATATTGAATTGATTAATGAGCTACTGGATCCCCTCATCCGTGTCATCAATAACGATATTGCTATTAATGACATTAAATTTACTAATGAAGGGATCGATCCCCTCATCTGTGTAATCAATAACGATATTAATATTAATGATATTGAATTGATTAATGAGCTACTCAATCAATCCCGTCATCCGTGTCATCAATAACCCCATCGATATTAATATTAATGATATTAAATTAATGAAAGGCTCGATCGCCTCATCCAGGTCATCAATAACGATATTGATATCGATATTAATGATATTAAATTAATGAAAGGCTCAATCCCCTCATCTGTCATCAATAACCACATCGATATTAATAATTAATGATATTGAATTTACTAATGAAAGGATCGATCCCCTAATCTGTGTAATCAATAACGATATTAATATTAATGATATTGAATTGATTAATGAACCCCTTGATCCCCCATCCGTGTCATCAGTAACCATCATCGATATTAATATTAATGACATTAAATTAATGAAAGGCTCGGATCCCCTGATCCGTGCCATCAATAACCGTATTGATATTGATATTGATATTAATATTAATGACAATAAATTTATTAATGAACGACTCGATCCTGTAATCTGTGTCATCAATTACGATATTGATATTAATATGAATATTAATGATAATAAATTCACTAATGAACGACCCAATCCCATGATCCGCGTCATCGATAACGAGATTGATATGGATATTGATATGAATATTAATGATAATAAATTTATTAATGAACGACTCCATCCTGTGATCCGTGTCATCAATACTGATATGGATATTAATATTAATATTAATATTAATGATAATAAATTTATTAATGAACAACCTGATCCCCTCATCTGTGACATCAGCAACGAACTGGGGCCAGCACTGAGCCCTGGGGACACCTGGGGGACACTTTGGGGACACTTTGGGGGCGGTCACAACGCTGGCCTGTCGCGACAGAGGGATATCGCGATATCGGCCCGTCACGATATCAGTATATCGTGATATCGGCCTGTCACGATATCAGTATATCGCGATACCGGCCTGTCATGATATCAGTATGTCGCGATACCGGCCTGTCACAATATCAGTATATCGTGATATCGGCCTCTCACGATAGCGGCGATAGTGCTCTGTCGCGATAGCAGCCTGTCGCAGTGCAGGCGTATCGTGATATCAGCCCGTCGCGATACCGGTCTGTCGCAATACCGGCCTGGCACAACAGATAGATGTCGCGATATCGGCCTGTCCCGATAGATGGATATCGCGATATCTGCCTGTCACAATAGGGGTATATCGCAATAGAGGATATATCGCGATAGCAGCCTGTCACGATATCGGTATATCGTGATATCGGCCTGTCACGATAGCGGGGTATCACGATACCAGCCTGTCACAATCTCAGCCTGTCGTGACAGCGGCATATCGCGACACTGGCCTGTCACGACAGCGGCAATACCAGCCTGGCACGGTATCAGCCTGCCATGATAGAGCTCTATCGCGATATCAGCCTGGCACGATATCAGCCTGCCATGACAGAGCTATATCGCGATATCAGCCTATCACGATAGAGCTATATCGTATATCAGCCTGGCACGATAGAGGGGTATCATCGTGCTAGGGGCGTCTTGTGACAGCGGCGTATCGCGATAGCGGCCTGTCACGATAGAGGCACATTGCGATAGCAGCCTGTCACAGTATCAGTATATTGTGATATCAGCCTGTCACGATAGAGGGATATCGCGATACCAGCCTGTCACGATAGAGGGATATCGCGATACCCACCTGTCACGATACCGGCCTGTCATGATATCAGCTTTTTGCAACAGAGCCATATCGCGATAGTGGCCTGCTGTGATAGTGATGATACCGGCCTGTCACGATAACAGCCTGCTGTGACAGAGCTATATCGCGATATCAGCCTGCCCCAACACCAGCCTGTCGCGATACCAGCCTGTCGCGATAGCGGGATATCGCGATACTGGCCTGTGGCGATAGTGGTGATACCAGCCTGGCACGATATCAGCCTATCGCAATAGAGAGCTATCGCGATATCGGCCTGCCATGATAGAGCTCTATCGCGATATCAGCCTGGTGCAATAGAGGCGTACCGTGATACCGGGGCCTGTCATGATAGAGACACATCCAACATCAGCCTGTCACGATAGTGGCCTGTCGCGACATCAGCCTGTCGCAATAGAGATATATCGCGACATCAGCCTGTCGTGACAGAGGCACATTATGATACCAGCCTGTTGCAATAGAGATATATCGCAATATCAGCCTGTCATGATACCGGCCTGTCGCGATATCAGCCTGTCGCAATATCAGCCTGCTGTGACACCGACGGCGCTGGCATATCGCGATAGTGGCTGTCACGATACCGGCCCGTCGCGACAGTGCCACGTCGTGGTAGCGGCACGTCGCGATAGCTGTGTGACAGCAGCCATGTCGCGACATCCCTGCCACGACATTCACGTCACGATAGTGGCGCGTCACGATACTCCTGTCGCGACATCCGCGTCGCGATAGTCACGTCACAACCTGGCCATGCTGCGGTGTTTGCGTCGCGATAGTCGTGTCGCGATAGCTGTGTCACGACAGTCGTGTCGCGATAGTTTTGTGTGTTGCGATAGCTGTGTCACGATTGCTGTGTTGCGATAGTCGTGTCGCGATATTCCCATGGCGATAGCCGCACTGCGATATCCATGTCGCGATAGCCCTGTCGCGACATTCACGTCACCGGGGTCGTGTCGCGATAGCCGTGTTGTGATATTCACATGGCGATATTCACGTCGTGATATTCATATCGCAATATTCACGTCACAACTGTCACGACAGCCACGTCGTGATGTCGGTGTCGCGATATTCACGTCGCAATATTCATGTCGCGATATTAACATTGCGATATTCGTCACGATATTCACGTCGCGATAGCCCTGCTGCAATCTTCGTGTCACAATATTGACATTGCGATATTCATGTCGCAATAATCGCGTCGCGATATTCACGTCACAACGTTCGCATCGCAATATTTGTGTTGTGCCATTCACATCACAACGTCCATATCGCGATATCCATGTCACGATAGCCCTGTTGCAACATTCATGTCACCGGGGTCACGTCGCGATAGTCGCGGTGTGATATTCACATTGCGACATTCGTGTCGCGATAGTCGTGTCGCGATAGCCCTGTCATGATATTCACGTCACAATGTTCCTGTCGCGATAGTCACGTCATGATGTTGGTGTCGTGATTTCATGTCACGATATTCATGTCGTGATATTCATGTCGCGATAGCCGTGCTGCGATCTTCGTGTCACGATGTTCATATCGCGACATTCCCATCACGACGTTCCCGTCGCGATATCTGAGTTGCCGCGCTCCTGTCACGATATCCATATCGCGATACCCATGTCGCGATAGTCCTGTCGCGACGGTCCCATTGCGACAGCCGTGTCGGGACAGTCCTGTCGTGATATTCCCATTGCGATATTCACGTCACGATATCCACGCCACAGCAGCCGTGTCGCGATAGTCACAGCACGGCATTCGTGTCGCGATATTCACGTCGTGATATTCCCGTCGCGATAGTCCTGTCACGGCGTTCATGTCGCGATAGTCCCGTCGTGATAGTCCTGCTGCAACGTTCGCATCGTGATATTTACGTCGTGATATTCATGTCGCGACATTCCCATCACGGCGTTCCCGTCGCGATATCTGAGTTGCCGCACTCCTGTCGCGATATCCCTATCGCGATATCCACGTCACGATAGTCCCGTCGTGATATTCACGTCGCGACAGCCGTGCCAAGACAGCCATGTCGCGATATTCACGCGGCGACATTCATGTCACGACAGTCACGTCACGATATTTGCATCGCACTATTCACGTCCCGATATCCTCGTCATGATGGTCATGTCGCGATAGTCACGCTGTGCCGTTCACGTCGCGATAGTCACGCTGTGCCGTTCATGTCGCGATATTCATGTCGTGATAGTCACGCTGTGCCATTCATGTCGCGATATTCATGTCGTGATAGTCACGCTGTGCCATTCACCTCGCGATGCTCACGTCGCGATATTCATGTCGCGATAGTCACACTGTGCCATTCACGTCTCGATAGTCACGCTGTGCCGTTCACGTCGCAATAGTCACACTGTGCCGTTCATGTCGCGATAGTCACGCTGTGCCGTTCATGTCGTGATAGTCACGCTGTGCCGTTCATGTCGCGATAGTCACACTGTGCCGTTCGTGTCACGATATTCATGTCGCGATAGTCGCGTCGTGCCATTCACCTCGCGATGCTCACGTCGCGATATTAGTGTCGCGATATCCGAGCCCCGACACCGATGCGTCGCGACGGCCCGGGTGTCGCGATAGCGACGTCGCGATCTTTGCGTCGCAGCGTCCCTGTCGCGATATCCCCGTCCCCATATCGCGATATCCCCACCCCGTATCGCGATATCCCTCCTCTGCATCCCAATATCATCCTCCCCTCCCCATGTCACGATATCCCCTCCCCTATCGCGATATCCCCTCCCCATGTCGCGATATCCCCTCCCCCATATCACGATATCCCCTCCCCCATATCGCGATATCCCCCCATGTCGCGACAGCAGCACTCACAGCCCAGGCCGCTCTCATTGGCCGCCGGCTCCTCCTGGGGGGAGGGGAGGGGTCAGACCCAAACTTGACCCAAAAACCCCAAAACGGCCCCAAAAACCCAAACCTGACCCAAAAATCTGACCCCAAACCCCCCAAAACGGCCCCAAAAACCCAAACCTGACCCGAAAATCCCCAAAATCACCCCCAAAACCCCCAAATGGCCCCAAAACCAAAAAATGGCCCCAAAACCCAAACCTGACCCCAAAATCTGACCCAAACCCCCAAAACCCCAAAATTGCCCCAAAAACCCAATTCTGGCCCCCAAAACCCCAAAGTGGCTCCAAAAACCCCAAATGGCCCCAAAAACCCAAAATGGGCCCAAAAATCCCAAAATGGCCCCAAAACCCCAAACCTGACCCAAAAATCCCCAAAATCACCCCAAAAATGCCCAACTGGCCCCAAAAACCCCCAAATGTCCCCAAATCAAAAAATGGCCCCAAAACCCCAACCTGACCCCAAAATCTGACCCCAAAACCCCAAAATTGCCCCAAAACACCCAATTCTGGCCCCAAAAACCCCAAAGTGACCCCAAAACCCCCAAATGGCCCCCAAACCCCAAACCTGACCCCAAAAATCTCACCCCAAAATCCCAAAATTGCTCCAAAAAACCCAATTCTGGCCCCAAAAACCCCAAAGTGACCCCAAAGCCCAAATGGCCCCAAAAGCCCCAAACCTGACCCAAAATCCCCAAATGGCCCCGAAACCCCGAAAATCACCCCAAAATCCCAAAGCACCCCAAATCACCTCCATCCCCAAAGCCCCCAAAACCCGACCCCAAAATCCGACCCAAACCCCCCCAAAAAGTGACCCCAAAATCGGACCCAAAAACCCCCAAACCAAACCCCAAAATCCCCCAAAAAGTGACCCCCCAAATCCGACCCCAAACCCTCCAAAATCACCCCAAAAACCCAAATTCACCCCCGGCCCCAAAACCCCCAAATCTGACCCCAAATCAACCAAACCCCCCCCAAAACCTGACCCCCAAACCCCAAAATCACCCCAAAAAACCCCAAATTGACCCCCAGCCCAAAACTGCCCAAACCTGACCCAAAACCCCCAAAACCTGATCCCAAAACCCCCAAAATCACCCCCAAAACCTCAAATTCACCCTCAGCCCCAAAACCCCCAAAACTTGACCCCAAAATCACCCCAAAAAACCCCAAATTCACCCCTGACCCCAAAATCCCCCAAATCTGATGCCAAATCACCCCAACCCCCCAAAATCTGACCCCAAAACCCCCAAAATCACCCCAAAACCCAATTCACCCTCAGCCCCAAAACCCCAAAACCTGACCCCAAAATCACCCCAAAACCCAAAGCACCCCCAGCCCCATAAACCCCCCCAAAAAGTGACCCCAAAATCTGACCCCAAACCCTCCAAAATCACCCCAAAAACCCCAAATTCACCCCAGCCCCAAAACCCCCAAAACCTGACCCCAAACCTGACCCAAAACCCCCAAAATCTGACCCCAAAATCACCCCAAAAAACCCCAAATTCACCCGTGACCCCAAACCCCAAAAGGTGACCCCAAAATCCCCAAATTCACCCCTAGCCCCAAAATTTGACCCCAAAACCACCCCCAAATCCCCAAATTCACCCTTAGCCCCCAAACACCCCAAAATTTGACCCCAAAGCCCCCCCAAAATCAACCCAAAAATCCCAAAGCACCCCCAAAATCTGACCCCCGTAACCCCCCAAAAAGTGACCCCAAAAAGTGACCCTAAAGACTCCGAAATCACCCCCAAAACCCAAATTCACCCCTGACCCAAAACCCCCAAAACCTGACCCCAAAATCTGACCCCAAAACCCCCAAAATCACCCCCGAAACCCAAAGCACCCCCAGCCCCATAAACCCCCCCAAAAGTGACCCCAAAATCTGACCCCAAACCCTCCGAAATCACCCCAAAAGCCCCAAATCCACCCCAGCCCCAAAACCCCCAAAATCCAACTGCAAACCCCCCAGATCACCCCAAACACCCCAAAATCTGACCCCAAAATCACCCCAAAAAACCCCAAATCACCCCAAAAAACCCCAAATTCACCCCTAGCCCCAAAATTTGACCCCAAAGCCCCCCCAAAATCAACCCAAAAATCCCAAAGCACCCCCAAAATCTGACCCCCGTAACCGCCCAAAAAGTGACCCCAAAATCTGACCCTAAAGGCCCCAAAATCACCTCAAAACCCCCAAATTCACCCTCAGCCCCAAAACCCCAAAACCTGACCCCAAAACCTGACCCAAACCCTCCGAAATCACCCCAAAAAACCCCAAATTCACCCTGACCCCAAAACCCCCCAAATCTGATGCCAAATCACCCCAACCCCCCAAAATCTGACCCCAAAAAGTGACCCCAAAACCTGACCCTAAAGGCTCCAAAATCACCCCAAAAAAACCCCAAATTCACCCTCAGCCCCAAAACCCCAAAACCTCCAAATCCTCCAAAACCTGACCCTAAAAATCACCTGAAACCAACCCCGAAACCCCAAAATCTGACCCCAAACCCTCCGAAATCACCCCAAATTTACCACGAGCATCAAAAGCCCCAAAATCTGACCCCAAAATCCCCCAAATCGGCCCCGAACCCCCCCCAGCCTCAAGAGTTACCCCAAAATGACCCCAAACACCCCAAAATCGCCCCCAGCCCCAAAACCCCCAAATGGCCCCAAATGTCACCCCAAAATGACCCCAAACACCCCCCCAAAATCGCCCCCGGCCCCAAAACCCCACCCCAAACCCCCCAAAACCTCAAAACCTGGACCCCAAAACCCCCAAATCCCCCTGAACCGACCCCAAAATCGCCCCCAGCCCCAAAACCTGACCCTAAATCACCCCCAGCCCCAAAACCGCCCCAAACTGACCCCAAATCGCCCCCAGCCCCAAAACCTGACCCCAAAATTGCCCCAAAAGCCCCAAATTGACCCCAAAACCCCCAAGCGTCCCCAGCCCCAAAACCCGACCGTGGCCCCAAAACCCCCCAAAATCACCCCAAAACTCCCCAGAGACCCCAGCCCCAAAACCCGACCTCAAATCGCCCCCAGCCCCAAAACCTGACCCCAAATTACCCCAAACCCCCCAAATTAACCCCAAACCCCCTAAATGACCCCAAAACCCGACCCCAGCCCCAAAACCCGCCCCAAAATTGCCCCAAACACCCCAAAGTGACCCCAAAAATCGCCCCCAGCCCCCAAAACCCCCAAAATTACCCCAAAACTCCCCAGAGACCCCAGCCCCAAAGTCTGACCCCAAAATTGCCCCAAACACCCAAAGTGACCCCAAAAATCGCCCCCAGCCCCAAATCCCCACCCCAAGTTACCCCAAACACCCCAAAAGTGACCCCAAATCGCCCCCAGCCCAAAACCCGACCCCAAAATGACCCAAACCCCCCAAAATTACCCCAAAACTCCCCAGAGACCCCAGCCCCAAACCCTGACCCCAAAATGACCCCAAAATCTCCAAAGTGACCCCAAAAATCGCCCCCAGCCCAAAACCCGATCCCAAAATTGCCCCAAACCCCCCTAAAACACTCAAACCCCCCAGGGACCCCAGCCCCAAAACCCAAAACCCCAAAATCACCCCAAACCGACCCCAAAATTGCCCCAGCCCCAAAACCTGACCCCAAAATCGCCCCCAGCCCCAAAACCCCACCCCAAAATTGCCCCAAAATCACCCAAAACTCCCCAGAGACCCCAGCCCCAAAACCTGATCCCAAAATTGCCCCCAAACTGACCCAAATCTCCCCCAGCCCCAAACCCGACCCCAAAATTGCCCCAAAAGCCCCCCAATTGACCCCAAAAACCCCCAAGCGCGCCCCCAGCCCCCAAAACCCGCCGTTGCCCCCAAACCCCCCAAAATCACCCCAAAACTCCCCAGAGACCCCAGCCCCAAAACCCGACCTCAAATCGCCCCCAGCCCCAAAACCTGACCCCAAATTACCCAAAACTCCCCAAAATTACCCAAAACCCCCTAAATGACCCCAAAAATCGCCCCCCACCCAAAACCCGACCCCAAAATTGCCCCAAAAGCCCCAAATTGACCCCAAAAACCCCCAAAGCGCCCCCAGCCCCAAAACCCGACCGTTGCCCCAAAACCCCCAAAATCACCCCAAACTCCCCAGAGACCCCAGCCCCAAACCCTGACCCCCAAATGACCCCAAAATCTCCAAAGTGACCCCAAAAATCGCCCCCAGCCCCAAAACCCGACCCCAAAATTGCCCCAAACCCCCCAAAACCACCTCAACCCCCCCAGAGACCCCAGCCCCAAAACCCGACCTCAAATCGCCCCCAGCCCCAAAACCTGACCCCAAATTACCCAAAACTCCCCAAAATTACCCCAAACCCCCCTAAATGACCCCAAAAATCGCCCCCAGCCCCAAAACCCGACCCCAAAATTGCCCCCAAAAGCCCCAAATTGACCCCAAAACCCCCAAAGCGCCCCCAGCCCCAAATCCCCACCCCAAGTTACCCCAAACACCCCAAAAGTGACCCCAAACCCGCCCCCAGCCCCAAAACCCGGCCCCAAAATTGCCCCAACCCCCCCAAAACGACCCCAAAACCCCCTGAGACCCCAGCCCCAAAACCACCCCAATCTCCCGAAGACCCCAGCCCCAAAACCCGGCCCCCAAAACGACCCCAAACCCCCCCAAAACGACCCCAACCCCCCCAGAGACCCCAGCCCCAAATCCCGACCCCAAATTACCCCCAGCCCCAAACCGCCCCCTCCCCAAATTCTCCCCAAAATTTGCCCCCAAGTCTCCTCCCTTAAGTCGCCCCCTCCCCAAAATCCCCCCAAATTCCCCCAAAACCCCCCAAAATCGCCCCCTCCCCAAATTAACCCCAAACTCCCCCTCCCCAAAAATTGCCCCTCCCCGAATTCCCCCCAAATTTTCCCAAACTCGCCCCCTCCCCAAATTCACCCCAAAATCTCCCCCACAGCTGCCCCTACGTCGCCCCCTCCCCAAAATCGGCCACCCCGAATTCGCCCCCTCCCCAAATCCACCCCAAACATCCCAAAACCGCCCCCTCCCTAATTCCCCCCAAATTTTGCCCAGGCCCTCGCCCCCTCCCCAAAATTTCCCCCGAAATTCGCCCCCGCCCCAAATTCACCTCCGGAACTCCGCCGGCTCCGCTCAGGCCCCGCCCCCTCCCCCAAAATCCCCCCAAACTCCGCCCCCCGCTCGCGCCCCCTCCCCAAATTCCCCCAAATTCCCGCCAAAACCGCCCCCGGATCTCCCGCCAAAACCCCCGGATCTCCCGCCAAAACCCCCCGGATTTCCCGCCAAAACCCCCCCGGATCTCCCGCAAAACCCCCCCGGATCTCCCGCCGGATCTCGCCAGGCCCCGCCCCCTCCCCAACCCGGGCCCCGCCCCCCCGCGCCCCCTCCCCAAATTCCCTCCCCCCCGCCCCTCCCCCCCCTCACCGCTCCCGCGCTCCGCTCGCGCCGCCGCCGCCCCCACGTGACCCGCGGGCCCCGCCCCCGCCCCGTGACGTCACCGCCGCCGCCGGAAGCGGACGGGGGTGGCTGAGGGAGGGGGGGGGGGGGGAGTCCCCGCCCCCCTTTCCCCTCCCCCTCCCCCCGTTCGCTGCCCCTCCCCCCCCTCCCCCTCCCCCCCCCATCCCGGGGCTCCCTCGCCTCGGCCCCTCCCCCACCTCGGCCCCTCCCCCACCTCGGCCCCTCCCCCATCTCGGCCCCTCCCCCACCTCGGCCCCTCCCCCTCGCTCTAGGCCCCGCCCCCTGCCCCGCTTCGGCCCCGCCCCTCCTCCGTTGCCCTCCCCATTCCCGGTCCCCCCTCCCCCCCCCGCTCCGGTTCCCGCTCCGGCCCCTCCCCCACTTAGCCCCGCCCCCTCCCCGCCTTAGCCCCGCCCCTTCCCCGCCTTAGCCCCGCCCCCTCCCCGTTGCCCCTCCCCCATTCCCGCTCCCGTTCCCGGTTCCCGCTCCGGCCCCTCCCCCTCCTTTAGCCCCGCCCCCATTCCCGGCCCCTCCCCCCATTTCCGGCCCCTCTCCCCTCCCCCCCCTCCGGGCCTCCCCCCTCCCCCTCCCGCCCCTCCCCCCGCCCCTCCCCCCGCCGGGGGTGTCGCGCGCCGCCGGTGGCACCATGTCCTATGTCCCCTTCCGAGGTACGGCCCCGCCGAACTGGGAGCACTGGGAGCGCCGGGAGCCCAAACTGGGAGCGCTGGGAGCGCCGGGAGCCCAAACTGGGAGCACTGGGAGCCCAAACTGGGAGCGCTGGGAGCGCCGGGAGCCCAAACTGGGAGCACTGGGAGCGCTGGGAGCGCGGGGGAGGGGCGAACTGGGCAAACTGGCCGCGGGGGAGGGGTTACTGGGAGCGGGGGGGATGCGGACTGGGAGCACTGGGAGCGGGGGAGGCCGGCACTGGGCAAACTGGGAGCGGGGGAGGCCGGCACTGGGCAAACTGGGAGCGGGGGAGGCCGGCACTGGGCAAACTGGGAGCGGGGAGGCCGGCACTGGGCAAACTGGGAGCACTGGGAGCGGGGGAGGCCGGTACTGGGAGCACTGGGAGCACTGGGAGCGGGGGATGCTGTTATTGGGGATACTGGGAACGGGGGATGCCGTTACTGGGGATACTGGGAACGGGGGCGGCTGTTACTGGGAGTAAAGGATGCCGTTACTGGGGATACTGGGAGCGGGGGAGGCTCGGACTGGGGCCGGGAGCGGCTTTACTGGGCAAACTGGGAGCGGGGGAGGCCGGGACTGGGGATACTGGGAGCGGAGGCTGCTGTTACTGGCGATACTGGGAGCGGGGGAGGCTCGGACTGGGTATACTGGGAGAGCGCGGGGCTTTACTGGGAATACCGGGAGCGGGGGTGGCCCGGACTGGGAGCACTGGGAGCGGGGGTGGGGTTACTGGGGATACTGGGAGCGGGGGTGGGGTTACTGGGGATACTGGGAGCGGGGCAGGCCGGCACTGGTGATACTGGAGCGGGGGAGGCTCGGACTGGGAGCGGGGGCGGCTTTACTGGGGATACTGGGAGCCGGAGAGGCTCGGACTGGGACCGGGGGCGGCTTTACTGGGCAGACTGGGACCGGGGGCGGCTGTTACTGGGATACTGGGAGAGCGCGGGGCTTTACTGGGCAGACTGGGAGCGGGGGTGGGGTTACTGGGCAAACTGGGGGTGGCAGAGGCCGGGACTGGGAGCACTGGGAGCGGGGGATGCTGTTACTGGGAGCACTGGGAGCGGGGGATGCTGTTACTGGGAGCACTGGGAGCGGGGGTGGCTGTTACTGGGAGCACTGGGAGCGGGGGATGCTGTTACTGGGCAGACTGGGAGCGGGGGATGCTGTTACTGGGAGCACTGGGAGCGGGGGAGGCGGGACTGGGACCGGTACTGCGGCCGGGGGCGGCTTTACTGGGCAGACTGGGAGCGGGGGCGGCTCTTACTGGGGATACTGGGAGCGGGGGTGGCCGGTACTGGGGATACTGGGAACGGGGGATGCCGGTACTGGGGATACTGGGAGCAGGGGAGGCCCGGACTGGGGCCGGGGGGTGGCCGGGACTGGGCATACTGGGAGCGGGGGATGCTGGTACTGGGGATACTGGTGCGGGGGAGGCTGTAACTGGGGATACTGGGAGCGGGGGAGGCCGGTACTGGGGATACTGGGAGCGGGGGATGCTGTTACTGGGCAGACTGGGAGTGGGGGCGGCTGTTACTGGGGATACTGGGAACAGAGGATGCTGTTGCTGGGGATACTGGTGCAGGCGATGCCAGTACTGGGGATACTGGGAGCAGTACTGGAGCTGGGGGTGTCTCTTACTGGTTAGACTGGGAGCAGGGGCGGCTGTTACTGGGGATACTGGGAGTGGGGGATGCCGGGACTGGGCAAACTGGGAGCAGGGGAGGCCCGGACTGGGGCCGGGGGTAACCGGGACTGGGCAGACTGGGAGCGGGGGCGGCTGTTACTGGTTAGACTGGGACTGGGGGAGGCTGTAACTCAGGATACTGGGAGGAGGGGTGGCTGTTACTGGGGATACTGGGAGCGGGGGATGCTGATACTGGGGATACTGGGAGCGGGGCAGGCTGGTACTGGGGATACTGGGCTGGCACTGGGAGTGGGGGATGCCAGTACTGGGGATACTGGGAGCAGTACTGGAGCTGGGGGTGTCTCTTACTGGTTTGACTGGGACTGGGGGAGGCTGGGACTGGGGATACTGGGAGCGGGGAAGGGGCTACTGGGGATACTGGGAGCGGGGGGATGCCGGTACTGGGCAAACTGGGAGCAGGGGAGGCCCGGACTGGGGGGGGGTGGCCGGGACTGGGCAGACTGGGAGCGGGGGATGCTGGTACTGGTTAGACTGGGACTGGGGGTGGCTGTAACTGGGGATACTGGGAGGGGGGGATGCTGTTACTGGGGATACTGGTGCAGGCGATGCCAGTACTGGGGATACTGGGACTGGGAGGGGCTGTAACTGGGGATACTGGGAGCAGTACTGGAGCTGGGGGTGTCTCTTACTGGGCAGACTGGGACTGGGGGAGGCTGGGACTGGGGATACTGGGAGTGGGGGTGGCTGTTACTGGGGATACTGGGATTGGGGGAGGCTGTTACTGGGGATACTGGGAGCGGGGGATGCTGATACTGGGCATACTGGGATTGGGGGAGGCTGTTACTGGGGATACTGGTGCAGGGGACAGCGGTACTGGGGCTGGTACTGGGAGTGGGGGATGCCGTTACTGGGCAGACTGGGAGCAGGGCAGGCCGTTACTGGGGATACTGGGAGCAGGGGGGAGTTTGGACTGGGGATACTGGGAGTGGGGGTGGCTGTTACTGGGGATACTGGGAGGAGAGGATGCTGTTACTGGGCATACTGGGATTGGGGGTGGGTGTTACTGGGCATACTGGGATTGGGGGTGGGTGTTACTGGGCATACTGGGATGCGGTTACTGGGCATACTGGGAGCAGAGGCCTTGTACTGGGAGTACTGGGATTGCCGCTGGAGGATACTGGTGCTGGAGGAGGCGGTTACTGGTTAGACTGGGACTGGGGGAGGCTGTAACTGGGCATACTGGAAGGGGGGGGCTGTTACTGGGAGTTACTGGTTTGAGGTGATGCCGTTACTGGGAGTTACTGGTTTGAGGTGATGCTGTAACTGGGAGTTACTGGTTTGCAGTGATGCCGTTACTGGGAGTTACTGGTTTGTGCTGATGCCTTTACTGGGAGTTACTGGTTTGTGCTGATGCCTTTACTGGGAGTTACTGGTTTGCAGTGATGCCCTTACTGGGAGTTACTGGTTTGAGGTGATGCCGTTACTGGGAGTTACTGGTTTGCAGTGATGCCGTTACTGGGAGTTACTGGTTTGTGCTGATGCCGTTACTGGGAGTTACTGGTTTGTGCTGATGCTGTAACTGGGAGTTACTGGTTTGCAGTGATGCCGTTACTGGGAGTTACTGGTTTGCGGTGATGCTGTAACTGGGAGTTACTGGTTTACACTGATGCCATTACTGGGAGTTACTGGTTTGTGCTGATGCTGTAACTGGGAGTTACTGGTTTGAGGTTGCTGTTACTGGGAGTTACTGGTTTGTGCTGATGCTGTAACTGGGAGTTACTGGTTTGAGATGATGTCGTTACTGGGAGTTACTGGTTTGGTGATGCTGTTACTGGGAGTTACTGGTTTGTGGATGCTGTAACTGGGAGTTACTGGTTTGAGGTATGTGTTACTGGGAGTTACTGGTTTGCAGTGATGCTGTTACTGGGAGTTACTGGTTTGTGCTGATGCCCTTACTGGGAGTTACTGGTTTGCAGTGATGCCCTTACTGGGAGTTACTGGTTTGAGGTGATGCTGTAACTGGGAGTTACTGGTTTGAGGTGATGCTGTAACTGGGAGTTACTGGGAGTTACTGGGAGTTACTGGGACATGGGCATGCTGTAACTGGGGATACTGGTCCCAGTGCACGCTCTAACTGGGAATTGCAGGTGGCAGAGGATGCTGTAACTGGGAGTTACTGGGACATGGGGATGGTGTAACTGGGAGTTACTGGGACATGGGGATGCTGTAACTGGGAGTTACTGGGAGATGAGATGCTGTAACTGGGGATACTGGGAGATGGGGATGGTGTAACTGGGAGTTACTGGGATGTGGGATGGTGTAACTGGGACTTACTGGTCCCAGTGGATGCTGGGAGTTACTGGGAGATGAGATGCTGTAACTGGGGGTTACTGGGATGTGGGAATGGTTTAACTGGGAGTTACTGGGATGTGGGCATGCTGTAACTGGGAGTTACTGGGACATGGGGATCCTGTAACTGGGAGTTACTGGGATGTGGGAATGATTTAACTGGGAGTTACTGGGACATGGGGATGGTTTAACTGGGAGTTACTGGAACGTGGGAATGGTTTAACTGGGAGTTACTGGGAGATGAGATCGGTGTAACTGGGGGTTACTGGGAGATGAGATCGGTGTAACTGGGAGTTACTGGGAGATGAGATCGGTGTAACTGGGAGTTACTGGGACATGGGAATGCTGTTACTGGGAGTTACTGGGACATGGGAATGCTGTTACTGGGAGTTACTGGGATATGAGATCGGTGTAACTGGGGGTTACTGGTGTTACTGGTGGTAACTGGTCATTACTGCTTGTTACTGGTGTTACTGGTTGTTACTGGTGTTACTGGTGTTACTGGTGTTACTGGTGGTTACTGGGGTTACTGGTGTTACTGGTGTTACTGGTGTTACTGGTGTTACTGGGGTTACTGGTGTTACTGGTGGTTACTGGTGGTTACTGGGGTTACCGGTGCTTACTGGGGGTTACTGGGGGTTACTGGTCATTACTGGTGGTTACTGGTGGTTACTGGTGGTTACTGGTGTTACTGGGAGATAGGGATGCTGTAACTGGTGCTTACTGGTTGTTTCTGTTGGTTACTGGTTGTTACTGGTCCATACCGGTCGTTACTGGTTGTTACTGGTCCGCACTGGTCAATACTGGTTGTTACTGGTCCATACCAGTTATTACTGGTTGTTACTGGTCCGCACTGGTCCATACCGGTTGTTACTGGTCGTTACTGGTTGTTACTGGTCCATACCGGTTGTTACTGGTTGTTACCGGTTGTTACTGGTTGTTACTGGTTGTTACTGGTCCATACCAGTTATTACTGGTTGTTACTGGTCCGCACTGGTCAATACTGGTTGTTACCGGTTGTTACTGGTCCATACCAGTTGTTACTGGTTGTTACTGATTGTTACTGGTCCATACTGGTTGTTACTGGTTCATACTGGTTGTTACTGGTTGTTACTGGTTGTTACTGGTCCATACCGGTTGTTACTGGTCCATACTGGTTGTTACTGGTTGTTACTGGTCCATACCGGTTGTTACTGGTCCATACCGGTCATTACTGGTTGTTACTGGTCCATACCGGTTGTTACTGGTTGTTACTGGTCCGCACTGGTCCGCACTGGTGCCGGGACTCCGGTCCAGCCCATTCTGTGGCTGTGGGGATTTTTGGGGTCCCCCGGGGGTCTTGGGGTCCTTGGGGTGCTGAGGGACCCCCAGAATTCCCTGGGGGGATTTGGGGACCCCCCCAAAATCCCCAAAATGCCCAAATCCCCAAAATCCCCAAAATCCCCCAAAACTCCCCAAAAATCCCCAAAACTCCCCAAAATCCCCCAAAATCCCCCAAATCCCCCAAAACCCCAAAATCCCCCAAAATCCCCCAAAATCCCAAAATCCCCCAAAATCCCCAAAATCCCCGAAACCCCAAAGCCCCCAAAACGCCCAAAATCCCCGAAACCCCAAAGCCCCCAAAACGCCCAAAATCCCCCAAATCCCCCAAAATCCCCCAAACCCCCCAAACCCCCCAAAACCCCAAAATCCCCCCAAATCCCCCCAAAATCCCCCAAAATCCCCCGAAACCCCAAAACCCCAAAACTCCCCAAAGCCCCAAAATCCCCCAAAACCCCAAAATCCCAAAACCCCCCAAAATCCCCGAATTTGGGACACCGGGTCAGCCCCACCAATGGGAACCGGGGGCACCCCGGGAATTTTGGGGTTCCCGGGGGGAATTTTGTGGTACCCGGGAGGGGTTTTGGGGTCCCGTGTGGAGTTTTGGGGTTCCCGGGCAGAATTTTGGGGTCTCCGGGTGGGATTTTGGGGTTCTGGGGTGGAATTTTGGGGTTCCTGTGAGGAATTTTGGAGTTCCTGGTGGGATTTTGGGGTTCCTATGGGGATTTTTGGGGTTCCCAGGTGGAATTTGGGGTTCCCGGGGTTGATTTTTGGGGTTCCCGTGAGGATTTTTGGGGTTCCAAGGTGGAATTTTGGAGGTCCAATGAGGAATTTTGGGGTTCCCAGGTGGAATTTTGGGGTTCCCGTGAGGAATTTTGGGGTTATAGGGAGGGATTTTGGGGTTCCCAGGGGGATTTTGGGGTTCCTGGTGTTGATTTTGGGGTTATAGGGAGGGATTTTGGGGTTCCTGGGTGGATTTTTAGGGTTTCCAGGTGGAATTTTGGGGCTCCCAGGTTGGATTTTTGGGGTCCCGGGTGGAATTTTGGGTTCCCGGGGTTCATTTTTGTGGTTCCCATGTGGGATTTTGGGGTTCCCAGATGGATTTTTGGGGTTCCCAGGTGGAATTTTGTGGTTCCCAGGTGTATTTTGGGATCCCTGGTGGAATTTTGGGGTCTCCGGGAGGGATTTTGGGGTTCCGGGGTGGAATTTTGGGGTTCCCATGAGGGATTTTAGAGTTCCTGGGGGGAATTTGGGGTTCCCAGGTGTGATTTTGGGGATCCTGGGTGGAATTTTCGGGTCCCTGGGGGAATTTTGGGGTTCCAAGGAGGAATTTTGGGGTTCTCGGGCGGAATTTGGGGTTCCCAGGTTGGATTTTGGGGTTTCCGGGTGGAATTTTGCACTTCCCATTGGTAATCTTGGGTTCCCGGGGGATTTTTGGGGTTTCCGGGTGGAATTTTGGGGTTCCCGGGTGGATTTTTGGGGTTCCCGGGTGGAATTTTGGGGTTCCCGGGTGGATTTTTGGGAACCCCATCCATGGCTGCTGGGGAGGCCACCCTTGATTTTGGGGGTGCACCTTTGATTTTGGGGTACACCCAGGGGCCCGAGGGTGTCCTGGGAGTCCCCACGACTTCCCTGGGACCCCCCCAAATTTTGGGGACCCCCCAAACCCCCATCGTGCCCCCCCCCATCCTTTGGGACCCGGGACCGGGGGTTCCCAACGCCCCCTGCCCGATCCGGGGCCCCCCAGGATTTCAGGGACCCCCCCAGGATTTGGGGACCCCCCCAATGATTTGGGGACCCCCCCAGGATTTCGGTGCCCCCTCCAGGATTTCAGGGACCCCCCATGATTTCAGGACCCCCCCAGGATTTCGGGCCCCCCCAGGATTTCGGGCCCCCCCAGGATTTCGTGACCCCCCCAGGATTTCGGGGACCCCCCAGGATTTCAGGGACCCCCAATGATTTTGTGACCCCCCCCAGGATTTCGGGGACCCCCCATGACTTCGGGCCCCCCCCCAGGATTTTGTGACCCCCCCAGGATTTTGGGGACCCCCCCAGGATTTCGGGCCCCCCCCATGATTTTGGGGACCCCCCCAGGATTTCGTGACCCCCCCAGGATTTCGTGACCCCCCCAGGATTTCAGGCCCCCCCAGGATTTCGGGGACCCCCCATGATTTCAGGGACCCCCCCATGATTTCGTGACCCCCCCCAGGATTTCGGGGACCCCCCCATAATTTCAGGGGCCCCCCCAGGATTTCGGGGACCCCCCAGGATTTCGGGGCCCGTCCCCGCCGTGGGCTGCGGTTGCCGGAGCAACGCGGGATGCGGGCGGCGGGTGCGGGCGGAGGATGCGGGTGGGCACCGGGGGGGGGGGGGTACCCGGTTATTTTGGGGTGGGGGCTCCAGATGTGACCTTCCCCCCCCCCCCAGATGTGCGAGGAGCCCCCCTGGGCCGCGGGCCCTACGCCCCCTCCCCGTACGAGCGGCCCCCCTGGAACCCCCGGTTCTGCATCATCTCCGGCAACCAGCTGCTGATGCTCGATGAGGAGGAGGTGAGCGGCGGGAGGAAGGCTCCGGGGGGGGGGGGGGGGGCTCGGGGCGGGGGGGGGTCCCCCCAAAAAGCTCAGACCCCCCCCCCCCAAATGCCGCTCAGATCCACCCGCTGCTGATCCGGGAGCGGCGGGGGGAGCCGTGCCGGAGCAAGCTGCTGCGCAGGACCGTCAGCGTGCCCGTCGAGGGCCGCCCGCACCCCGAGCACGGTAACGGCGCCGGGGGGGGACCCCCAAACCCCCCGGGCCCCCCCCGCCCCCCCGCCGCCCTTTCGGGGGGTCTCGGGGTGGGGGCGGGGCGGATTTCACACCCCCCCCCCCCCCATCCCCATCCCCCCCCCCCGCGCCACGGGAGCCATGGCGACTCCATCCCATAATGCTCGCAGAGGCGCTGCTGCGCTGCCATGGCGACGGTTGCCATGGAGACGGGGACACGGGCCCTGCCCCCCCCCCCCCCACCACAGCCCCCCCAAATTCCGCCCCTCCCCCCCCCTTCCCCCCCCCCCCCTTTCCGAGGAGGCGCCCGCCCCCCGGGGGGGGGGGGGGGACCCGGGGGGGGGGAGGGGACACGGGGGGGGGGAGGGGACAGGAGGGACACGGGGGGGAGGGGGGGACACGGGGGGGCGGCACCGGCCCCGCCCCCACCCCACCCCCCGCGGGTTTGGGGGAAAAAAGGGAAAATTGGGGCTGGGGGGAGGGGACAGAGGGACAGAGGGACAGAGGGACAGAGGGACAGACAGAGGGACAGGGATGGGACAGAGGGACAGACAGGGGGACAGAGGGACAGAGGGACAGGGGGACAGAGGGACAGAGGGACAGGGATGCCACCAGTGCCAGCAGCGCTATTGGGGTCAGGGGACAGCAGGGCCACCAGTGCCACCCTCAGGATTGGGGACAGGGCCATCCGTGCCACCACCCTTATCAGGGACACCAGTGCTCTTGGGGACAGGGCCATCCGTGCCACCAGCAGGGCCAGGGGACACCGGTGCCACCGCTGTCACCTCCCCGGTGTCACCTTCACTGTCCCCGTGCTGCTGCTGCCACCCCCCAGTGCCACCCCTGGTGTCACCGGTGTCACCCCTCCCTGCTGTCACCAGTGCCACCCCCACTGTTGGGACAGGGACACTGATGCCACCCTGTCACTGGCACCGCTGTCACCTCCCCGGTGTCACCTTCACTGTCCCCGCGCTGCTGCCACCCCTCAGTGCCACCCCTGGTGTCACCGGTGTCACTGGGGACAGGGGACACCGGTGTCATTGTCACCACTGCCACCATCCAGTGCCACCAGTGCTGCTGCCATCCTCCGCCGCTGTCACCTCTGCTGTCACCATCCAGTGCCACCAGTGCCACCAGTGCCATTGTCACCGCTGCTGTCACCATCCAGTGCCACCAGTGCCACCAGTGCCATTGTCACCGCTGCTGTCACCATCCAGTGCCACCAGTGCCACCAGTGCCATTGTCACCCTGCTGTCACCATCCGCTGCCATAAATGTCACCAGTGCCACCATCACCTGTGTCACCTGTGTCACCTGTGCCATCAGCGTTGCCGCTGTCACCTGTGCCCCCAGTGCCACCAATGGTGCCCCCAGTGCCACCCCCAGTGTCCCCAGTGTCCCCAGTGCCACCATCCCCAGTGTCACCAGTGCCCCCAGTGCCACCATCCCCCCTGTCCCCAGTGCCACCAATGGTGCCCCCAGTGCCACCCCCAGTGTCCCCAGTGCCACCATCCCCAGTGTGCCCAGTGTCACCAGTGCCCCCAGTGCCACCCAGTCTGTCCCAGTGCCACCATCCCCCCTGTCCCCAGTGCCACCTCCCACCACTGCCACTGTCACCAGTGTCCCCAGTGCCACCAGTGCCACCATCCCGGTGTCCCCAGTGTCCCCACCTTGTGTCCCCAGTGCCACCAGTGTGCCCCGTGTGTCCCAGTGTGCCCCAGTGTCCCCATCTCCAGTGCCATCACTGCCGCCAGTGCCACCACCACCAGTGCCACCAGTGTCACCAGTGTCCATCCCCTCTGTGCCCAGTGCCACCAGTGCCACCATCCCAGTGTCCCCAGTGCCACCTCTCACCACTGCCACCGTCCCCAGTGCCGCCATCCCCAGTGCCACCACTGTGTCACCAGTGCCACCATCCCAGTGTCCCCAGTGCCACCAGTGCCACCCTCCCAGTGTGTCCCAGTGTCCCCAGTGCCACCTCTCGCCGCTGCCACTGTCACCGGTGTGTCCCTGTGCCACCATCCCCAGTCCCAGTGTCCCCGTTCTCGGTGTCCCCAGTGCCCCCAGTGTCCCCAGTGCCATCAGTTACCCCCGGTGTGTCCCAGTGCCACTTTTGTCACCAGTGCCACCATCCCCAGTGCCACCTCTCACCGCTGCCACTGTCCCCAGTCTGTCCCGGTGCCACCAGTGCCACCGTTCCCAGTGCCACCAGTGCCACCCTCCCAGTGTGTCCCCACTGTCCCCAGTGCCACCATCTCCAGGGCCACCACTGCGTCACCAGTGCCACCATCCCAGTGTGTCCCAGTGTCCCCAGTGTCCCCAGTGTGTCCCAGTGCCACCCTCCCAGTCTGTCCCAGTGCCACCAGTGTGTCCCAGTGTCCCCAGTGCCACCAGTGTGTCCCAGTGCCACCATCCCAGTGTCCCCAGTGTCCCCAGTGCCACCATCCCAGTGTCCCCAGTGTCCCCAGTGCCACCACCCCCAGTGCCGCCTCTCACTGCTGCCACTGTCACCAGCGTGTCCCCAGTGTCCCCAGTGCCACCATCCCACTGTCACCAGTGTGTCCCAGTGCCACCATCCCCAGTGTCCGCGGTGTCCCCAGTGCCACCAGTGTGTCCCAGTGCCACCATCCCAGTGTCCCATCCCACTGTCACCAGCGTGTCCCAGTGTCCCCAGTGTCCCCAGTGCCACCATCCCCAGTGCCACCTCTCACCATCTCGCTGTCCCCAGTCTGTCCCGCTGTCCCCAGTGTCCCCAGTGTCCCCACTGTCCCCAGTCTGTCCCAGTCTGTCCCACTGTCCCCAGTCTGTCCCACTGTCCCCAGTCTGTCCCAGTGTCCCCAGTGTCCCCAGTCTGTCCCAGTGTCCCCACTCTGTCCCAGTGTCCCCAGTCTGTCCCAGTGTCCCCAGTCTGTCCCCACTCTGTCCCAGTGTCCCCAGTTCCCCCCAGTTCCCCTCCCCCCCCCTTTTTTCCCACGGCCCCCTGGCCCCGCCCCTTTCCCACGCCCCCGCCATGGGCGTGGCCTCCCCTCCAAATGGGCGTGGCCTCCCTCCCGGTGGGCGTGGCCTCCCCGTTTCGGGGCGTGGCCTCCCCCGCACGCCGCGCGCGCCCCCGGAACGCGGTGGGCGTGGCCAGGGGGGGACGCTGTGGGCGTGTCCCGAGCGCGGTGGGCGTGGTTTGAGCGCGGTGGGCGGGGCCTGCCGAGCGCGGGGCGGTGGCGGCGGCGCCGGGTGAGTGAGGGGGGGGCGAGTGTGCAAGGGGGGGGGGCGAGTGTGCAAGGGGGGGGTGCGTGTGAGAGGGGGGAGGGGCGGGCGTGCCAAGGGGGGGGGAGGGGCCCCCCCCGGAGCGCGGGGGGAGGGGGAGGGGGAGGTGGGGAGGGGCGGCGGGGGCGGCGCGCGCGGAGCCGCGAGCGGGGGGAGGGGGGGAGGGGGGGGAGGGGAGTGAGTGTGCAAAACGGGGGGGGGGAGGGAGGGGAGAGAGGGACCGGGGAGTGTGAGTGTGCAAGGGGGGCTCGGGGGAGTGTGCAAGGGCCGGGGGGGCTCCGGGGGAGTGTGAGTGTGCAAGGGTCACGTGAGTGTGCCGGGGGGGGCACAGGTGTGCAAGGGGGGCTCGGGTGAGTGTGCAAGGGGGGGGACACAGGTGTGCGAGGGCCGGGGGGGGGCTCAGGTGTGCAAGTGCTGGGGGGGGACAGGTGTGAGTGTGCAAGGGGGGCTCGGGTGAGTGTGCAAGGGGGGACACAGGTGTGCGAGGGCCGGGGGGGCCCAGGTGTGCAAGGGGGGCTCGGGTGAGTGTGCAAGGGGGGGG
>JAFCGX010000235.1:0-29308 GCA_019023105.1 Diglossa brunneiventris
GAAAATGCCAATATCCTACCCTGGAATCATTCTGTTGATTTGCACAGGTTCTTATGATATACCCATCCAATGCATTGGACATGCGTGCTTGTGATGACACAAATACTTGCAAAGCTTACCAGATAAAGCATGTTCTCTTCAGACAGCAAAACATTTCTTGATGGTTGTATTTGCTAATTCCATTTAGACTCAATGTTCTTCAAAGTCGTTTCCAACAAAGTGATTCATCATTCTCTAAGTGGCACATCCTGCTTGTCCTGGTTTAGGGCCAAATTGGCAGCAAACCTCAAGCAGGGGTGATTTCTTAAAAATATTGATCTAGTACTGCTATCCAACTGTGACGGACAAAGACTCTCTAACAGTTTAAAGTTAGACAGTGTACGTTTATTGCAACGCCGGCAGCGTGCGGGAGAGCTCCCAAATACACTCTGGATTTACAGGTGATTACAGAGTCCTTTCACCTAGACAAGTATTGAATACCCAAATACAAATACATATTCATAATTTTGGTAATCCCTTCCCCATTTCATATGGTAATTAGTTCAAAAGCTATTAAGCATGTGTAGTTTGTTCCTCAAAATGAGTCGGTGGTCCCTTTCATGGGGAGGGGTTCCAAAATGCGGAAAGAAATGAAGTCTTCCTCATTCTGAACTTTCTACATTTTCAAAGCAAATATGACAAATGAACCCATTGGTAGAACTCCCATTCCCCGCCTTCAATAGGTTTCAGAACAGCGGAGGCTTACAATTGTCTTATGCTCCCAAAACTATTTATCCGTTTCTATATTCTTCATTAGAAACCCAGCTAACCAAACATGATGTTGACAAGCAATCAATTCTTAGTTAACTACTAACTCTTAACTTCATCAAGGCCTACCTATTGATTTTGATCAACTATCATAAGACTTATCTCAAACTAAAAACCTCAGCCCCTCTAAAATCCCTAAATTCCTTCAAGTTTATGTCTCAGGGGCCCCCCACAGAAAGCCCACCCACACGGCCCTCCCCTCGACTGCTTTGGGAAAAATTTCCTCTGAGAGAAGTGGAAAAAACCTGTTTATTTAACAGAGGCGAAGCACTCCCCAGCACAAAAACCAACAGTACCAGATGACAAAACTCAATCGCCGCTCTGAAGAAAGGACAAATTCCCAAAGTCTCTCCTCTGGGTGCTTGCTCTGTTATCAATGCCTCCGGCACTGGGAAAGGCTGCTGCCCAGAGCAGGCCCCCATAGGCCACAAAGTGCAAGCTCTCAGTGCTTCCCAGGTCCCAGTCCGGAGCAGGTTTGAACAGTTCCAAGAAAGGGGAAAGAAAAAAGGACAGTCCAGGGAAAACTCTGCCTCAGCCAGCTAAACCAACTGAAAAGCAAAGGAAGACTCTGTTCTGCTCCATCAGTGCCCGGACAACACAGTGTAGCACAGAATGTGGAGCAGTGTTGCTTTTAGAAGAGTCAGTGCAGCCTCTGATAACAAACTCCGTGCTTCTTCTTCTCCCCACCTTTGCTCTCAGAACCAGTCTTGAAGGTGGAGAATATAATATCCAGCATTAACAGAACAGATGACTGGGGATGCAAGCATCATCAAGTCACCCTAGGACACTGCTCTACTGAGACACGTCACCAGACTATGCTAAGACCAAGTTTTGGAAGTGCTCATTAAAATTCTACTATCACAGTGAAGCGGAGGAGGAAACACACCTCACTACAGTTACCTTGTTGTTGCGGTGTGCTTTGTTTTACACTTTGTCTTCAGTTTGGAATGTCATTTGTTAATCTTTTATGTATGGTTCTTAAAAGTTGGTTCATTCCGTTTCCCCCATTTAGTTGTTATAATGGTTCTGCCTTAGGCTCACTTCCTGCTTTTCCCCTGGCAGTTATCTGTCAATTCCCTGTTGTCTATTCAGCTCCCGCCACTCCTGTATCTTTTTGGGGTCAATCTGTTAACCCCTCCTATGTTTCCCCAGCAACTGCCATGTCCATCACTCTCTGCCCACCCCTTCTACCAAGAACGTTCTCCTCGGGGCAGGGAGTGATTGGACCAGAAGTTGTCTTCTCCTCCCCAACTAGTCCCCCATTTGTTGTTCTGTTAAGTCGATCATTGTTTCTTGTCTGTTCATTGGCCCGAGGGTGAGTTGTTCCTCCCCTCGGGAACCCTTTAGAAGTTCTGCTCACCCCACCCCCTCGGGGCAGTTGCCTGCAGCCTTTCCCGGTTGGCCCGAATAAACCCTTTCCCTGCTGCGGACAACTGTCGGACTTGTGTCTTTCTTAGCACTTAGCTGGAGCTGCTTCTAGCCTTCGGGCAAGGGCAAAGCCCCCTCACCACTGCCGTGGGGAGGTCGTCCTAGGCAGCAGCTTGCCAGAGCCAGTCTCCAGCCCGGAGCCGCTGCTCTGCTGCTACAGCTGCTGTCACGCCAGACTGCTGGCTGCTGCTGCAGTTAGCCTGGGCTCAGAATCACGCACCCCAACACCTTGTGGCATGCCAATACTTCCTTTCAATCACAATGGTTTTCGTTTTTACCTCCGTGACATCACAGGCATCATTCAACATCTTTTGGGCAAGAAGGAAGATATTATTCCTCTCATTCTACTGATGGGTAAGCTGAAATGCAAAGCAGTTCATTCCAAGTGAAACAGCAATAAAGTCAATAGTAAAACTCACCACCGTTTTGTTTACTACCCTAAATCCTTACTATCCCAAAAGACAAGAACACCTGTAAAAGCCTTGTGGCTGCTTAATTTTTTCCTAGAACTACATGGAAGGGTAAGGGATAAAGGATCCCAAACAATGGTAATCCACAACAAAGCATTCTTGACATCATATTCATCTTTTGCATAGCGAGCTCTTCACCTGATCAAGTGATTCCATTGCAATAGTTTGGAGAGTATCTTCGCGGCTGGGTGTTGTTTGCTTTGAAACCATCTTGATCATTCAGGAACCCAGTAGCAATGAGAAAGTTCAAAAGAAGATAGTGCTACGCATTGATTTTCCTAGATGACAGACGTATTTCTACAACACAGAAGGCTGACCTAATGCTTCCCTACAACATGGCTGGAGTGGCATCCTGTTCCCCATAGGTTTTTCCATTTATTTTTAGCTGCTTTCTTAACAGATGAATGAGCTGAACTAGCTCAAAAAGGAATCCGATAAATGCCAGAGCTTTAAAACAAAACAAAACAACAAAACAAAAAAGATGCAAAATGGTGATTTGTAGGTGCGTTTGAAAATAGAAGTTTTTTGTATTTTTCATAGAGACATGGCATTCTCTAGATTGATATTGCTCCAACGGTTGAGCTTGTTTTTTTCCCCCCATCAATTCTACGTGTTATGCATTCTTTTTGGCCATTTCAGTAAACAGATTTTCTGAAACGCGTGAAAGACGGTCTGAAGTTCGCCTCATTTGCCTCACAACCATTCCCAGGACAGACACTGGGACCCTAAAGACCCTGATGGGAATTCTGGCCGGCCACTGGTGGATGAACGCCAAAAATCCTGAGGCCCCTGAGCAGAATTCTGGCCTGCCAAGTGATTGTTCACAGCTGTGTCTACAGTGACTGCTTCTAGCAGGGCCTACCAAAGGGCTTCACACCCTATATGCTTGCACCTGCTTGGCGACAATAGGCCAGGAATTTTCCCACCTCTTGGCCAAATGAACTTACTGGGGCAACTTGGTAGCCCCCCCATGGAAAATCCTTCATCTGCTCCACTACCACCATCAGGGATGGAGATTGAAGCGCCCCTACCAAGGACTGAGACCCCCGTAATTCTGATGCAGGGCTGCTGGCCTGACTGAAGTAGGATGCCTGCAAAGTATTGCCTACAGATGTGTTCACTGGACCTAGACTGCTTTCCCATAGAAAGCAGTCCTGAAACAATGTGTGCCACTCACTGCTGATACTGACTTATCCTGCTGAGAATATGGACTGTCTGTACCCGTCTTCAATACCTCAGCAATTTCAATAGACTTCTTCTTCTTGATTGGATCTGTTCCCCCTCAGCCATTTCAAGATCTGTTTCCGCCCCTCAGCAATGGACTAGAAGAGAACCTTGAGTTAACCAGGACTTTGAGATCTTCCCGACGTGACTAGGCAAACTCTATCGGCTGGACTATGAGGACTTAGTTTCTCTGTGGTTGGTAGCTCCCTCTCTCTTTCTCCCCCTCTTTTCTATTCTTTTCCTCTCCTTAATTCCTTTCACGCATTTACTCTGCTCATTCTATCAAGGTGTATTTGTTTGGATTGATACTGCAATCCCCTTTCCGTGTTGTCTGCTGCACTCCGAGATCAGTTGAACCAACCATCACTCCCCCGCTGCTATTGTCGGATGGTGACAATACCTTCTTTCAAGCTGAAATTGGTTCTAGTCCACATAAACACACTGGTAGGTAAAAGTAGACTCTCAAAGATAACATTCAGAATGTATTTCCCTTCTCTTCCCATTCAAGCAAGTCAAGAAAGCAGATCTTCAGATAACATGCCATGCACATTGAAAAGATTCTGTCCTTATTTGAAGCAACTGAGAAACTCAGACAATGAAATACAGTTCAGACAGATGGAAGGGTCACATATGATGTCACATCTATACTTTCAACGTTTGAATGCAGCAAGATTTCGTGAAGTACAATCCTATCAAATGAAGGTGAATTTGCAGAAGCAATTGAACTGGCTCTGTTTTATAAACACAATGTTTTCTAATGAAACTGAGGATTCAGGAAGGCAACCTTGGAATTCAAAGGATTTAGAAACATACAAATACCAAGACTGGCAGCTCATTAGCTTTAACAGTCTCTTGAAAATAAGATCTACTTTTAACTTCTTCTCTTAGTAGGTCTAAAGACATTAGGAATGAATAATGTCATCAATAAAGAAATAAAAAATTATATATATATATATATAAAAACAAACCAAAACAAAACCAAAACAGCTTTCTCAAAAAGCTTGGAGAAACCCGAGAAATGATGATTTTTAGGTGTTAAGTAGTCCTTTAAAAGTTGTCTCTGGGAAAAGAAATAAAAACCACTAATTGTTTCCAAACCTGTAAGGAAGCATGTAAGGGGCAAGAGCCTGTAATAAAACTACTATGCTGGGTTCATCTGTTGAAAGCATTCCAGAATGGTTGAAACTATGAATCACATCAAGTGGGATTAAAAAAAAAAAAAAAAAAAAAAGAAAAGAAAAAAGAAGAAAACAAAACATAAGGAAAAAATATTTTGACCATATTTTCCCATTCCAAGATGGTAGAACAGCTTTATTTCATTTTGTTCCTAAGACTGATTTCTAGCTTATGACGTGTTTTAGAATCAAGAGTGAGAGTGTTCACATTGACCATCCAATTTGGATAGATCTCTTTTACTTTGCACAGCAGCAGATATGGTTTAGCACTCCACAATTCAGTCCCCAAAAGTGAATGGGTGTGGCAGATTTAACCCAACTTCCCAGTCCACCAGAATGATCTTGAAAAATGCTTTGCTGTATCTCATTACCTGGACATGCCTCTCTAGCTCCATTTTGAGCTCCTTGATCTGTTATCTACAGGATGAGATCCAATCTAGCTTAGCAAGGATATAGCCTTTCAAAACCACATCTTTTATCTTCTGTATTCATACAAGTACATTTCTACTGCAGGGAACCCTTTGGAAGATCCTAGTTCTTTTGTTTCTCAGATATCTTGTTGCATCAAATAGCTCTTCTTTGAATTTTTTCCCTGCTAAAGTACAGGCTCTGTGCTTAAATGATTGTGACGCTAACTCATGATCATCTATTCTTCAGTCATCCAGAGTATGCAGCAAAGTTTTCTTCTGAGGACATTCATTTGATGAGAAATGCTGAAGGTCTGACTTTAGTTGCAAAGGTCACTGATTGACAGGTTGCAAAATTGTTAAGTCTAGTAAGAGCAGGAAAAGTGTGCTGTTGCTGTGTCTGTAAATGTGGTGTCAGCTGCTGTTGGGATAAAAAGCATGAGCATAAGCAAAGATATCTGCATGGATAGAAAAGAAGCAAAGAAGACATTTGTTGTGATTTCTGCACTAAGGAACAAGAAGAAGTATGAAGCGCTAATTTCAGTGGCTAAGACAGTATCATCCTTGGGCCAGTTCTCTTCATCATCTTTTGAACAAGCTGGACACAGCACTTGAAGAAATATTAAGCAACTTTGCCAAAGACACTAAATTGGGAGGAGCTGTGAACTAACTCCCTTGAGGGCACAGAGACCTTGCAGAGAGATCTTGCCAAATAGGAGAGATGGGCAATTATTGCTGGCCGGGAGTCTATGCACAAATCACAAAAGGGGCGGGACTGCTGGGGACGACGTCTCAAGCTGTTGTGTTTTCCAGCATCAGTCTCATTACATGGTGATGACAATGGGAAGCTGCCAGCAACTCACATCCCCAGCAGCAGACAAAGAACTGAAGAAGTTCTTAAGTTACAACTTCCTTTCAAAGTTTTTTGACCAATCACACAAAGCAAAAGCATATTGACAGTAGTTCTATCCAGTCACTAGAAGCACATGTAGCTGTGGTTAAAACAATGCTTGCTTCTTTCGAAGAAAAGACCTGCTTGTAAACCTTAAGACACAATGCACAGAGCTCCATGATGAAGCTTAGAACTTCCCAACATCTGGCTAGATGTACTTTGCTGTAGCTTAGGGAGTTCTTCTAGACAAGCGTGAATACACAGACCATTGTTCTATTTGTCCTTACTATTCTACTTCTGATCTAATTTTTTCTGCTGACAAACCTTATGACTACTGCTTAGCTCCAATCACAGTTCTGCTGTCTCTGAGGCCTGCCTTTTGCAGCTTTCCCAAAGCCCTCTGTTTTTGAGGATTCCCACAGGCAATCACCACCCACATGGAGTTGAGCAAGGGCAAGTGCTGGATTCAGCACCTGCCACAGGGCAGTCCTGGTGTGTGTATAGACTAGGGAGCAAGAGGCCGGAGAGAAGCACTGCAGAAAGGGACCCAGGCTCCTGGCCAGTGGCAAGCTGAATGTGCAGCAGCAGTGGCCTGGCAGCCAGGAGGGCCAAGCCTGTCCTGGGGTGCGTCAGGCACAGCGTCGCCAGCTGGGCAAGGTGGGGATTGTCTCACTTTGCTCTGCTCTGCTCTGCTCTGCTCTGCTCTGCTCTGCTCTGGGGCAGCCTCACCTTGGTATTAGAAAGTCCTGAAATGAAGTCTACAAGGACAGGACTCAAAGAAATGGCATGCAGCTGAGTCAGGGGAGGTTTAGGTCGGGTATCAGGAAAAAGTTTTGAACCAGAGGAAGGCTGGGCACTGGAAGAGTCTCTCCAGGGAGTGGTCACAGCATCACGCCTGTCTGAGTTTTGGACATTGCTCTCAGGCATATGGCGTGATTCTCGAGGATGGTCCCATGCAGGGCCAAGAGTTGGACTTGATGATCCTGATGGGCCCCTTCCAATTCAACTGATTCGACGACTCGATGGTTCTGTCCTGGCCGCTGAAGGTATATTGCTTGGTCTCATCAGATTTTGATCTGCTCTTGTTGGTCAGACTTTGTCACTAGTGGCTAATGACATTTATCACAGAAGACAAAGTGCCTTTTCTCAATTTTCTGAAGAAATTGGAACATGCACCCTAGAATCCTAAGAAAGCCTTTTCCTTGAAACAACACTGTCTCCTGCCCAGTAGTCTTTCCAGATCTTAAGGAGAAAGCAGGCAAAATGAGGGGACGTATTACAATGAAGCGTTGGCAATTTTCCAGTTCTTTAGCAGTATATTTGTACTTCCACCGTTCTTTTCTATCAAATCATGGTTTTGTATAGCATCTAATTTTCTAGCAAGACACATTTCTTCAACTGAGCCCATCAGTCTCGGTGAAAATATCTTGTCAAAAGCACAAAACATATGAATAGGCAGTGACAAGTGAGGGAAAAACAGAGTATGAGAAGCAGCTCCGTGATACTAAAGTGAGCCAAGAAGGAGGAGGAGGTGCTCCAGTTGACAGAGCAGAGAATCCCCCACAGTCCCTGGAGGACATCATTTTGAAGCAGGCTGTCTTCCAGCAGTCCCTGGAGAACCGTGGAGGAACACATACCTACACTGCAGCTTGTGGAGAGCTCCATGCCACAGCAGGTGAATGCGCCTTGAAGGAAGCTGCAGCTTGTGGAGGGAAGGCCAGAAAACCATCCTGGACCTCTTCTTTAGTGGAAGAGTATGTGCAAACGTTAAACAGCTGCTAACTGGATCTATTCTCTTTCCACATCTTGTCTTAGGTAAGTAAGAAGACAATGCAAGAATTAGAAGCCTAAATTCTTTCGCTTGAGGCTCCCATTCCCTTCAAATTTAGTTTGCTAGGAAGTAAAAGTCATGATAAAGTTCTTAAGCTCGATGTTCAGGCTTTTCAGAAAATACGGAGTGCAAATAACTCTCGTCGCTGTCATTTTTTTTCATAGAACGAAGAAAGTGAAATTACCATATTTGAAGGACTTATGGAAATCAGTTGGTAGAGGTGGTGAGACTGAAGAGTAGAATTAATCTGAAAAGAGAATATCATGGAGCAACCTCAGCTGTGTACAAGTTTTTGACCAGGAACTCTAGACTTTTAAACAGACTTAGCACACAAGAGTCCTCTCTGGGAATATTTTGGTATGTATAGTATATTTATCTTTAAATAGTTCTATCTGTTTTACAGTTATGACTTAGGCTTTAAATTTGATTTGAAAAGAAATATTTGTGATTCAGATCATTTCCATTTCTGAAGCATTTCAGTTGTTGGCAGCTTTTGCTGTCTCCTGAGGGAGGGAAAACAGTCTTTGTACCAGTACCGAAACAAGCTAGATGGAAAAAATTCTTTTCCTCATTCTTTTCTGTCTATTCTAAAAGGCACAGCAGCAAGACCACTGCTATGAGTCTGAGTGGCCTTACCACTCCTGGATGACGGACTTGTAGTGGCTAGTATTTGATTTGCACATATTTCTGATGCCGGTTGTTAACTGTTGTGCAGAAAGATCTGTCAACTGTTTTCACAGGAAGACACTCCTGAATTGCTTCACTTGTCTCTGAACCAGAGAACTAAGCTGGCACTCCATTTCTGAGATCTTGCTCTACTAGCCCCCAAAGCCATTTCCTTCAAATGCATTTTACTTTCAACCAAAGCACTTCATTACTTCATGATGTAATCTCTTGTTCTTAACTTTCGGGGGATTGTTTTAGACCGACAAGAACATCTTCCAGTAAGCAGGTAGAACATCTGTCTTAAGTAGTTTCCATCACTTGGCTTTGGTTCATGCATCATAACATCTGCAAAGAATGTCATGTACAATCAATGGATGGGCTGGGGTAACGGGCCACAGGTTTAGGAATCTTTCTCCAATTAATTTGCTTTAAAATGTAACTCTTATCATTTCAAGTGTGTCTTTGTTAAAACAATCAACTAGTTCTTACCTGTACCACAATGAAGAACAATCAACAGTGGCTGAGCATCCTCCAACAATTGCAAGAAGAAGAATGGTCTGAGCCCCCAGTGCAGCACATGGAGTCTGTCACCAAGCCAGAGTCCTGCAGGCATTTTCTCAGCCTGCAGAAGAGCAGGCTCTGTGCAAATGGTTAGAGCAGCTCTCCAGTAGCTGAAGACAGCCTACCAGAAGGAGGCAGATGAGCTACACAAGGGCACAGAGTGATAGGAAAAGTGTGGATGGCTTTAAAACCTGAAGAGTAAAAGTTTCCTTTGGCTATTGGGAAGAAATTCTTTGCCAGGAGGGTTGTCAGACACTGCAACATGTTGTGGGTGACCCATTCCTGGAAGTGTTCAAGACCAGCTTGAATGGGTCTTTGAGCTTAAGGCGGTCTAGTGGAAGGTGTCCCTGCCAATGATATGGGGGGCGGGTGGGGTGGGGGGGGTGAAATTAGGTGAATGTAAGGTCCCTTCCAAACCCAACCATCCTATTATTCTATGGTAATATTCATTCTGTGCAGTAGCAGTAAGTAGTTGAAGATAGAAATAACAGACTATTCATTCTGAGAAACTGCTATCCAATGAGTTTAACTGTTTGGGTCTCACATATATGTTCCATTTAGCAATAATATATCTAGCATCTAGTCCTCGATCTTTATCATATACGGAAATATTTTATCATTTTTAATGTTTCTGACATTTGGGAATTTTCCTTCTTTCTTTCTTTCTTTCTTTCTTTCTTTCTTTCTTTCTTTCTTTCTTTCTTTCTTTCTTTCTTTCTCTCTTTCTTCTTTCTTTCTTCTTTCTTTCTTTCTTTCTTTCTTTCTTTCTTTCTTTCTTTCTTTCTTTCTTTCTTTCTTTTTTCTTCTTTCTTTCTTTCTTTCTTTCTTTCTTTTTTCTCTTCTTTCTTTCTCCCTTTCTGTCTTTCTTCTTTCTTTCTCTCTTCTTTCTTTCTTTCTTTCTTTCTCTCTCTTCTCTCTTTCTCTCTTTCTCTCTTTCCTCCTTCCCCCACTTCCTTCCATCCTTCCTTCCTTCCGCCACATCCTTCTGCCACTTCCTTCCCTCCCTCCCCCCACTTTGGAAACTGTCAAGTAGTTACAGGGAATTACTCTTCTTTAAATATCATTTGGAAGCTTAGAAATGAAGACCTAACAAAATTGTGTCAAAACAGTGCATTTAAAAGCGATTTTAAAGTGAGAATTAGCTATTGAAAAGTCAAAAATACAAAAATAAAAAAAAAGGAAATGATGGAATGGATGGTTTAAAGGCATGTTCTTTGTATTTCTGTGATACAAATGAGAATCTCAATTTTTACACCTTCTAAAAACACATCTTGAAAGTTACTACTTTCAGTTACAAAAATATTTCCAAAACAAGGAAATTGATGTATGTAGATGAAAATATTATCTTCCAAATAGTCATCATCAAGTCCAAAAGATTACCCTGCTCTGACACAGGAAGCTTGATGGAGATTTCTATTCTCACACAAACACAGAAGAATTTTTCAAATGACTAGAAAATCTTTAAAAGCAAATTAACCTTTGAGAAAAAAGATCCAAAAAAGAGCAGGAAATGATATACGCCCACACTTGTTACATGTTGGTTACTAAATATTGGCTCTGGTTTGTGGACGAGCACACTTCTCATTCACACACGCAGATACCACTCTTCCTCCAGCACACAGATGTGTGATATTGGGTCTCAAAGAATGGACTATTTTCTCTTAGATAGGTTTTGGTCCTCTAAGTCAAAGCCTATTCTTCCTGGATCTATTACCTGGATATTTTTCCTGAAAGGTAATGCGCTTGTGTCTGTTCAAAATGGGGAGGAGGGGACAGGAAGAACGGGGATTTGAAAACAACTTGCAGCTTAACTAAGAAAGAGGGGTGCTTCTTGAATGTGCAGCAAATGAAAGATCGGGGGCATACTTGGAGAAAGTTTGAGGTGCTGGCAGAGTTTCTCTGTGCGACAGCTTTTAGACTTCTAGAAAACAGTACCGTATCAATGTCCTGCCTCTTAAATTCACATTAATATTAGAATACAAGGAGTTTGGGACAACTTTTTTTCCTTCTCGCAAAACACTCTGACGACCTCCGCGCAACTTCTAAAAAAAGATCGGGGATGTTTTCTGTCCTGGCATAGTTTCTCCTTGCGAGACATAGTGGAAAAGCTTTCTGCTAAGATATAGGCACAAGAGACACTCCGAAGCTAAGACCCGGCCCAAGGCGTCTTTCGGCAGAATCCGCGCTCCGGAGCGCACGGTGACCAGCAGAATGATCTGTGACCGGCAAACTGCTCTGCGACCGGCACACTGCTCTGCTGGCGAAGAAGCCGCCTCCTCGCCTCCGAGAGCAGGAGAGGGCGGCAGCTTCCGAAAGGAGAAGAACGAAGCCGCACAACACTGGGAATGTGTGCGCAGCTTGCAAATTCATAGAAAACAATACTTTTCCAAGCTCCTGCCTTTTCCAGACACATTAAAATTGGAAAAGGAGGCATTTTGGACAACTTTCTTTTGATTCTTGCAAACACTCAGAAGACCCCCCCTGCAACGTCTAGAAGACGATCAGAGATGTTTTCAGTCGTGGCACAGTTTCTCCTTGCCAGAATTTGTGAAAAAGCTTTTTGCTAAGATGTAGGCGGCAAGAGCTGCTAAAAATGAAGATACAGAGCTCTCCGAGGCTAAGCGCCTGTCCCGGGACTCATTGGGCAGAAGCCGCGCTCCGGAGTGCACTGTGACCGGCACGAGAGCACTGCACCCGGCAGACTGCTCTGTGACCGGCACAATGATCTGCACTCGGCAGACTGCTCTGTGACCGGCAAGATGATCTGCACCCGGCAAACTGCCCTGTGACCGGCAAGATGATCTGCACCAAGAAACTGCACTGTGACCGGCAAAATGATCTGCACTCGGCAAACTGCTCTGTGACCGGCAAACTGCTCTGCGACCGGCAAACTGCTCTGCTGGCGAAGAAGCCTTCTCCTCGCCTCCCGAAGCAGGAGAGAGCGGCAGCTTCCGAAAGGAGAAGAACGAAGCCGCACAACACTGGGAATGTGTGCGCAGCTTGCAAATTCATAGAAAACAATACTTTTCCAAGCTCCTGCCTTTTCCAGACACATTAAAATTGGAAAAGGAGGCATTTTGGACAACTTTCTTTTGATTCTTGCAAACACTCAGAAGACCCCCCTGCAACGTCTAGAAGACGATCAGAGATGTTTTCAGTCGTGGCACAGTTTCTCCTTGCCAGAATTTGTGAAAAAGCTTTTTGCTAAGATGTAGGCGGCAAGAGCTGCTAAAAATGAAGATACAGAGCTCTCCGAGGCTAAGCGCCTGTCCCGGGACTCATTGGGCAGAAGCCGCGCTCCGGAGTGCATTGTGACCGGCACGAGTGCACTGCACCCGGCAAAGTGCTCTGTGACCGGCAGAATGATCTGCACCAATGGAACTGCTCTGTGACCGGCAAGATGATCTGCACCAATGGGAACTGCTCTGTGACCGGCAAGATGATCTGCACCCGGAACACTGCACTGTGACGGCAAAATGATCTGCACTCGGCAAACTGCTCTGTGACCGGTAAACTGCTCTGTGACCGGCAAACTGCTCTGCGACCGGCAAACTGCTCTGCTGGCGAAGAAGCCTTCTCCTCGCCTCCCGAAGCAGGAGAGAGCGGCAGCTTCCGAAAGGAGAAGAACGAAGCCGCACAACACTGGGAATGTGTGCGCAGCTTGCAAATTCATAGAAAACAATACTTTTCCAAGCTCCTGCCTTTCCAGACACATTAAAATTGGAAAAGGAGGCATTTTGGACAACTTTCTTTTGATTCTTGCAAACACTCAGAAGACCCCCCTGCAACGTCTAGAAGACGATCAGAGATGTTTTCAGTCGTGGCACAGTTTCTCCTTGCCAGAATTTGTGAAAAAGCTTTTTGCTAAGATGTAGGCGGCAAGAGCTGCTAAAAATGAAGATACAGAGCTCTCCGAGGCTAAGCGCCTGTCCCGGGACTCATTGGGCAGAAGCCGCGTCCGGAGTGCACTGTGACGGCGAGAGCAGTGTACCCGCAAAGGGCTCTGTGACCGGCACATGATCTGCACCCGGCAAACTGTCTGTGACCGGCAAGATGATCTGCACTCGGCAACTGCTCTGTGACCGGCAAATGATCTGCACTGGAACTGCTCTGTGACCGGCAAAATGATCTGCACCAACGGAACTGCCCTGTGACCGGCAAAATGATCTGCACCCAGGGAACTGCTCTGTGACCGGCAAGATGATCTGCACCCGGAACACTGCACTGTGACCGGCAAAATGATCTGCACTCGGCAAACTGCTCTGTGACCGGTAAACTGCTCTGTGACCGGCAAACTGCTCTGCGACCGGCAAACTGCTCTGCTGGCGAAGAAGCCTTCTCCTCGCCTCCCGAAGCAGGAGAGAGCGGCAGCTTCCGAAAGGAGAAGAACGAAGCCGCACAACACTGGGAATGTGTGCGCAGCTTGCAAATTCATAGAAAACAATACTTTTCCAAGCTCCTGCCTTTTCCAGACACATTAAAATTGGAAAAGGAGGCATTTTGGACAACTTTCTTTTGATTCTTGCAAACACTCAGAAGACCCCCCCTGCAACGTCTAGAAGACGATCAGAGATGTTTTCAGTCGTGGCACAGTTTCTCCTTGCCAGAATTTGTGAAAAAGCTTTTTGCTAAGATGTAGGCGGCAAGAGCTGCTAAAAATGAAGATACAGAGCTCTCCGAGGCTAAGCGCCTGTCCCGGGACTCATTGGGCAGAAGCCGCGCTCCGGAGTGCATAGTGACCGGCACGAGTGCACTGCACCCGGCAAACTGCTCTGTGACCGGCAGAATGATCTGCACCAATGGAACTGCTCTGTGACCGCAAGATGATCTGCACCGGAACACTGCCCTGTGACCGGCAAAATGATCTGCATCGGCAAAACTGCTCTGTGACCGGCAAACTGCTCTGTGACCGGCAAACTGCTCTGCGACCGGCAAACTGCTCTGCTGGCGAAGAAGCCTTCTCCTCGCCTCCCGAAGCAGGAGAGAGCGGCAGCTTCCGAAAGGAGAAGAACGAAGCCGCACAACACTGGGAATGTGTGCGCAGCTTGCAAATTCATAGAAAACAATACTTTTCCAAGCTCCTGCCTTTTCCAGACACATTAAAATTGGAAAAGGAGGCATTTTGGACAACTTTCTTTTGATTCTTGCAAACACTCAGAAGACCCCCCCTGCAACGTCTAGAAGACGATCAGAGATGTTTTCAGTCGTGGCACAGTTTCTCCTTGCCAGAATTTGTGAAAAAGCTTTTTGCTAAGATGTAGGCGGCAAGAGCTGCTAAAAATGAAGATACAGAGCTCTCCGAGGCTAAGCGCCTGTCCCGGGACTCATTGGGCAGAAGCCGCGCTCCGGAGTGCACTGTGACCGGCACGAGAGCAGTGTACCCGGCAAAGTGCTCTGTGACCGGCAAAATGATCTGCACCAATGGAACTGCTCTGTGACCGGCAAGATGATCTGCACCCGGAACACTGCACTGTGACCGGCAAAATGATCTGCACTCGGCAAACTGCTCTGTGACCGGTAAACTGCTCTGTGACCGGCAAACTGCTCTGCGACCGGCAAACTGCTCTGCTGGCGAAGAAGCCTTCTCCTCGCCTCCCGAAGCAGGAGAGAGCGGCAGCTTCCGAAAGGAGAAGAACGAAGCCGCACAACACTGGGAATGTGTGCGCAGCTTGCAAATTCATAGAAAACAATACTTTTCCAAGCTCCTGCCTTTTCCAGACACATTAAAATTGGAAAAGGAGGCATTTTGGACAACTTTCTTTTGATTCTTGCAAACACTCAGAAGACCCCCCCTGCAACGTCTAGAAGACGATCAGAGATGTTTTCAGTCGTGGCACAGTTTCTCCTTGCCAGAATTTGTGAAAAAGCTTTTTGCTAAGATGTAGGCGGCAAGAGCTGCTAAAAATGAAGATACAGAGCTCTCCGAGGCTAAGCGCCTGTCCCGGGACTCATTGGGCAGAAGCCGCGCTCCGGAGTGCACTGTGACCGGCACGAGAGCAGGTACCGGCAAAGTGCTCTGAGACCGGCACAATGATCTGCACCCGGCAAACTGTCTGTGACCGGCAAGATGATCTGCACTCGGCAGACTGCTCTGTGACCGGCAGAATGATCTGCACCAACGGAACTGCTCTGTGACCGGCAAGATGATCTGCACCCGGCAAACTGCCCTGTGACGGCAAAATGATCTGCACCCAGGGAACTGCTCTGTGACCGGCAAGATGATCTGCACCCGGAACACTGCACTGTGACCGGCAAAATGATCTGCACTCGGCAAACTGCTCTGTGACCGGTAAACTGCTCTGTGACCGGCAAATGCTCTGCGACCGGCACACTGCTCTGCTGGCGAAGAAGCCTTCTCCTCGCCTCCCGAAGCAGGAGAGAGCGGCAGCTTCCGAAAGGAGAAGAACGAAGCCGCACAACACTGGGAATGTGTGCGCAGCTTGCAAATTCATAGAAAACAATACTTTTCCAAGCTCCTGCCTTTTCCAGACACATTAAAATTGGAAAAGGAGGCATTTTGGACAACTTTCTTTTGATTCTTGCAAACACTCAGAAGACCCCCCCTGCAACGTCTAGAAGACGATCAGAGATGTTTTCAGTCGTGGCACAGTTTCCTTGCCCAGAATTTGTGAAAAAGCTTTTTGCTAAGATGTAGGCGGCAAGAGCTGCTAAAAATGAAGATACAGAGCTCTCCGAGGCTAAGCGCCTGTCCGGGACTCATTGGGCAGAAGCCGCGCTCCGGAGTGCATTGTGACCGGCACGAGTGCACTGCACCCGGCAGATGCTCTGTGACCGGCAGAATGATCTGCACCAATGGAACTGCTCTGTGACCGGCAAGATGATCTGCACCCGGCAAACTGCCCTGTGACCGGCAAAATGATCTGCACCCAGGGAACTGCTCTGTGACCGGCAAGATGATCTGCACCCGGAACACTGCACTGTGACCGGCAAAATGATCGCACTCGCAAAATGCTCTGTGACGGTAAATGCTCTGTGACCGGCAAACTGCTCTGCGACGGCAAACTGCTCTGCTGGCGAAGAAGCCTTCTCCTCGCCTCCCGAAGCAGGAGAGAGCGGCAGCTTCCGAAAGGAGAAGAACGAAGCCGCACAACACTGGGAATGTGTGCGCAGCTTGCAAATTCATAGAAAACAATACTTTTCCAAGCTCCTGCCTTTTCCAGACACATTAAAATTGGAAAAGGAGGCATTTTGGACAACTTTCTTTGATTCTTGCAAACACTCAGAAGACCCCCCCTGCAACGTCTAGAAGACGATCAGAGATGTTTTCAGTCGTGGCACAGTTTCTCCTTGCCAGAATTTGTGAAAAAGCTTTTTGCTAAGATGTAGGCGGCAAGAGCTGCTAAAAATGAAGATACAGAGCTCTCCGAGGCTAAGCGCCTGTCCCGGGACTCATTGGGAAGAAGCCGCGCGCTCCGGAGTGCACTGGTGACGGCACGAGAACACTGCACCCGGCAGACTGCTCTGTGACCGGCAGAATGATCTGCACCAATGGAACTGCTCTGTGACCGGCAAGATGATCTGCACCCGGAACACTGCCCTGTGACCGGCAAAATGATCTGCACCCAGGCAAACTGCTCTGTGACCTGCAACTGCTCTGTGACCGGCAAAACTGCTCTGCGACCGGCACTGCTCTGCTGGCGAAGAAGCCTTCTCCTCGCCTCCCGAAGCAGGAGAGAGCGGCAGCTTCCGAAAGGAGAAGAACGAAGCCGCACAACACTGGGAATGTGTGTGCGCAGCTTGCAAATCATAGAAAACAATACTTTTCCAAGCTCCTGCCTTTTCCAGACACATTAAAATTGGAAAAGGAGGCATTTTGGACAACTTTCTTTTGATTCTTGCAAACACTCAGAAAGACCCCCCCTGCAACGTCTAGAAGACGATCAGAGATGTTTTCAGTCGTGGCACAGTTTCTCCTTGCCAGAATTTGTGAAAAAGCTTTTTGCTAAGATGTAGGCGGCAAGAGCTGCTAAAAATGAAGATACAGAGCTCTCCGAGGCTAAGCGCCTGTCCCGGGACTCATTGGGCAGAAGCCGCGCTCCGGAGTGCACTGTGACCGGCACGAGAGCACTGCACCCGGCAAAGTGCTCTGTGACCGGCACAATGATCTGCACCCGGCAAACTGCTCTGTGACCGGCAAGATGATCTGCACCGGCAAACTGCCTGTGACGGCAAAATGATCTGCACCCAGGGAACTGCTCTGTGACCGGCAAGATGATCTGCACCCGGACACTGACTGTGACCGGCAAAATGATCTGCACTCGGCAAACTGCTCTGTGACCGGTAAACTGCTCTGTGACCGGCAAACTGCTCTGCGACCGGCAAACTGCTCTGCTGGCGAAGAAGCCTTCTCCTCGCCTCCCGAAGCAGGAGAGAGCGGCAGCTTCCGAAAGGAGAAGAACGAAGCCGCACAACACTGGGAATGTGTGCGCAGCTTGCAAATTCATAGAAAACAATACTTTTCCAAGCTCCTGCCTTTTCCAGACACATTAAATTGAAAAGGAGGCATTTTGGACAACTTTCTTTGATTCTTGCAAACACTCAGAAGACCCCCCCTGCAACGTCTAGAAGACGATCAGAGATGTTTTCAGTCGTGGCACAGTTTCTCCTTGCCAGAATTTGTGAAAAAGCTTTTTGCTAAGATGTAGGCGGCAAGAGCTGCTAAAAATGAAGATACAGAGCTCTCCGAGGCTAAGCGCCTGTCCCGGGACTCATTGGGCAGAAGCCGCGCTCCGGAGTGCACTGTGACCGGCACGAGTGCAGTGCACCCGGCAACTGCTCTGTGACCGGCAGAATGATCTGCACCGGAACTGCTCTGTGACCGGCAAGATGATCTGCACCCGGCAAACTGCTCTGTGACCGGCACAATGATCTGCACCAAGGGAACTGCTCTGTGACCGGCAAGATGATCTGCACCCGGCAAACTGCCCTGTGACCGGCAAATGATCTGCACTCGGCAAATGCTCTGTGACCTAAACTGCTCTGTGACCGGCAAACTGCTCTGCGACGGCAAACTGCTCTGCTGGCGAAGAAGCTTCTCGCCTCCCGAAGCAGGAGAGAGCGGCAGCTTCCGAAAGGAGAAGAACGAAGCCGCACAACACTGGGAATGTGTGCGCAGCTTGCAAATTCATAGAAAACAATACTTTTCCAAGCTCCTGCCTTTTCCAGACACATTAAAATTGGAAAAGGAGGCATTTTGGACAACTTTCTTTTGATTCTTGCAAACACTCAGAAGACCCCCCCTGCAACGTCTAGAAGACGATCAGAGATGTTTTCAGTCGTGGCACAGTTTCTCCTTGCCAGAATTTGTGAAAAAGCTTTTTGCTAAGATGTGGCGGCAAGAGCTGCTAAAAATGAAGATACAGAGCTCTCCGAGGCTAAGCGCCTGTCCCGGGACTCATTGGGCAGAAGCCGCGCTCCGGAGTGCATTGTGACCGGCACGAGAGCACTGCACCCGGCAACTGCTCTGTGACGGCAGAATGATCTGCACCAATGGAACTGCTCTGTGACGGCAAGATGATCTGCACCCGGCAAATGCTCTGTGACCGGCAAATGATCTGCACCCAGGGAAATGCTCTGTGACCGGCAAGATGATCTGCACCGGAACACTGCCCTGTGACCGGCAAAATGATCTGCACTCGGCAAACTGCTCTGTGACGGTAAACTGCTCTGTGACCGGCAAACTGCTCTGCGACCGGCAAACTGCTCTGCTGGCGAAGAAGCCTTCTCCTCGCCTCCGAAGCAGGAGAGAGCGGCAGCTTCCGAAAGGAGAAGAACGAAGCCGCACAACACTGGGAATGTGTGCGCAGCTTGCAAATTCATAGAAAACAATACTTTTCCAAGCTCCTGCCTTTTCCAGACACATTAAAATTGGAAAAGGAGGCATTTTGGACAACTTTCTTTTGATTCTTGCAAACACTCAGAAGACCCCCCTGCAACGTCTAGAAGACGATCAGAGATGTTTTCAGTCGTGGCACAGTTTCTCCTTGCCAGAATTTGTGAAAAAGCTTTTTGCTAAGATGTAGGCGGCAAGAGCTGCTAAAAATGAAGATACAGAGCTCTCCGAGGCTAAGCGCCTGTCCCGGGACTCATTGGGCAGAAGCGCGCTCCGGAGTGCACTGTGACCGGCACGAGAGTCTGTACCCGGCAGACTGCTCTGTGACCGGCAAAATGATCTGCACCGGCAAACTGTTCTCTGTGACCGGCAAGATGATCTGCACCCGGCAACTGCTCTGTGACCGGCAAAATGATCTGCACAAGGAACTGCTCTGTGACCGGCAAGATGATCTGCACCCGGAAACTGCACTGTGACGCAAAATGATCTGCACTCAGCAAACTGCTCTGTGACGGCAAACTGCTCTGTGACGGCAAACTGCTCTGCGACCGGCAAACTGCTCTGCTGGCGAAGAAGCCTTCTCCTCGCCTCCCGAAGCAGGAGAGAGCGGCAGCTTCCGAAAGGAGAAGAACGAAGCCGCACAACACTGGGAATGTGTGCGCAGCTTGCAAATTCATAGAAAACAATACTTTTCCAAGCTCCTGCCTTTTCAGACACATTAAAATTGGAAAAGGAGGCATTTTGGACAACTTTCTTTTGATTCTTGCAAACACTCAGAAGACCCCCCTGCAACGTCTAGAAGACGATCAGAGATGTTTTCAGTCGTGGCACAGTTTCTCCTTGCCAGAATTTGTGAAAAAGCTTTTTGCTAAGATGTAGGCGGCAAGAGCTGCTAAAAATGAGATACAGAGCTCTCCGAGGCTAAGCGCCTGTCCCGGGACTCATTGGGCAGAAGCCGCGCTCCGGAGTGCACTGTGACCGGCACGAGTGCACTGCACCGGCAGACTGCTCTGTGACCGGCAGAATGATCTGCACCAATGGAACTGCTCTGTGACCGGCAAGATGATCTGCACCCGGCAAACTGCCCTGTGACCGGCAAAATGATCTGCACCCAGGGAACTGCTCTGTGACCGGCAAGATGATCTGCACCCGGAACACTGCACTGTGACCGGCAAAATGATCTGCACTCGGCAAACTGCTCTCTGTGACCGGTAAACTGCTCTGTGACCGGCAAACTGCTCTGCGACCGGCAAACTGCTCTGCTGGCGAAGAAGCCTTCTCCTCGCCTCCCGAAGCAGGAGAGAGCGGCAGCTTCCGAAAGGAGAAGAACGAAGCCGCACAACACTGGGAATGTGTGCGCAGCTTGCAAATTCATAGAAAACAATACTTTTCCAAGCTCCTGCCTTTTCCAGACACATTAAAATTGGAAAAGGAGGCATTTTGGACAACTTTCTTTTGATTCTTGAAAACACTCAGAAGACCCCCCTGCAACGTCTAGAAGACGATCAGAGATGTTTTCAGTCGTGGCACAGTTTCTCCTTGCCAGAATTGTGAAAAAGCTTTTTGCTAAGATGTAGGCGGCAAGAGCTGCTAAAAAATGAAGATACAGAGCTCTCCGAGGCTAAGCGCCTGTCCCGGGACTCATTGGGCAGAAGCCGCGCTCCGGAGTGCACTGTGACCGGCGAGCGAGTGCACTCTGTGACCGGCACGCAGGCAAACTGCTCTGTGACCGGCAGAATGATCTGCACCCGGCAACTGCTCTGTGACCGGCAAGATGAGCAATCGGCAAATGCTCTGTGACGGCACAAATGATCTGCACCAATGGAACTGCTCTGTGACCGGCAAGATGATCTGCACCCGGCAAACTGCCTGTGACCGGCAAAATGATCTGCACTCAGCAAATGCTCTGTGACCGGCAAACTGCTCTGTGACCGGCAAACTGCTCTGCGACCGGCAAACTGCTGCTGCTGGCGAAGAAGCCTTCTCCTCGCCTCCCGAAGCAGGAGAGAGAGAGCGGCAGCTTCCGAAAGGAGAAGAACGAAGCCGCACAACACTGGGAATGTGTGCGCAGCTTGCAAATTCATAGAAAAACAATACTTTTCCAAGCTCCTGCCTTTTCCAGACACATTAAAATTGGAAAGGAGGCATTTTGGACAACTTTCTTTTGATTCTTGCAAACACTCAGAAGACCCCCCCTGCAACGTCTAGAAGACGATCAGAGATGTTTTCAGTCGTGGCACAGTTTCTCCTTGCCAGAATTTGTGAAAAAGCTTTTGCTAAGATGTAGGCGGCAAGAGCTGCTAAAAATGAAGATACAGAGCTCTCCGAGGCTAAGCGCCTGTCCGGGACTCATTGGGCAGAAGCCGCTCCGGAGTGCACTGTGACGGCACGAGAGCACTGCACCCGGCAGACAGACTGCTCTGTGACCGGCAGAATGATCTGCACCAATGGAACTGCTCTGTGACCGGCAAGATGATCTGCACCCGGCAAACTGCTCTGTGACGGCAAAATGATCTGCACCCAGGGAACTGCTCTGTGACCGGCAAGATGATCTGCACCCGGAACACTGCACTGTGACCGGCAAAATGATCTGCACTCGGCAAACTGCTCTGTGACCGGTAAACTGCTCTGTGACCGGCAAACTGCTCTGCGACCGGCAAACTGCTCTGCTGGCGAAGAAGCCTTCTCCTCGCCTCCCGAAGCAGGAGAGAGCGGCAGCTTCCGAAAGGAGAAGAACGAAGCCGCACAACACTGGGAATGTGTGCGCAGCTTGCAAATCATAGAAAACAATACTTTTCCAAGCTCCTGCCTTTTCCAGACACATTAAAATTGGAAAAGGAGGCATTTTGGACAACTTTCTTTTGATTCTTGCAAAACACTCAGAAGACCCCCCCTGCAACGTCTAGAAGACGATCAGAGATGTTTTCAGTCGTGGCACAGTTTCTCCTTGCCAGAATTTGTGAAAAAGCTTTTTGCTAAGATGTAGGCGGCAAGAGCTGCTAAAAATGAAGATACAGAGCTCTCCGAGGCTAAGCGCCTGTCCCGGGACTCATTGGGCAGAAGCCGCGCTCCGGAGTGCACTGTGACCGGCAAGAGCAGTGTACCCGGCAAAGTGCTCTGTGACCGGCACAATGATCTGCACCCGGCAAAACTGTTCTGTGACCGGCAAGATGATCTGCACCGGCAAACTGCTCTGTGACCGGCACAATGATCTGCACCCAGGAACTGCTCTGTGACCGGCAAGATGATCTGCACCCGGCAAACTGCCCTTGTGACCGGCAAAATGATCTGCACTCAGCAAACTGCTCTGTGACCGGCAAACTGCTCTGTGACCGGCAAACTGCTCTGCGACCGGCAAACTGCTCTGCTGGCGAGGAAGCCTTCTCCTCGCCTCCCGAAGCAGGAGAGAGCGGCAGCTTCCGAAAGGAGAAGAACGAAGCCGCACAACACTGGAATGTGTGCGCAGCTTGCAAATTCATAGAAAACAAACTTTTCCAAGCTCCTGCCTTTTCCAGACACATTAAAATTGGAAAAGGAGGCATTTTGGACAACTTTCTTTTGATTCTTGCAAACACTCAGAAGACCCCCCTGCAACGTCTAGAAGACGATCAGAGATGTTTTCAGTCGTGGCACAGTTTCTCCTTGCCAGAATTTGTGAAAAAGCTTTTTGCTAAGATGTAGGCGGCAAGAGCTGCTAAAAATGAAGATACAGAGCTCTCCGAGGCTAAGCGCCTGTCCCGGGACTCATTGGGCAGAAGCCGCGCTCCGGAGTGCACTGTGACCGGCACGAGAGCACTGCACCGGCAAGACTGCTCTGTGACGGCAGAATGATCTGCACCCGGCAAACTGCTCTGTGACCGGCAAGATGATCTGCACCCGGCAAACTGCTCTGTGACCGGCACAAATGATCTGCACCATGGAACTGCTCTGTGACGGCAAGATGATCTGACCCGGAAACTGCCCTGTGACCGGCAAAATGATCTGCACTCGGCAAACTGCTCTGTGACCTGCAAACTGCTCTGTGACCGGCAAACTGCTCTGCGACCGGCAAACTGCTCTGCTGGCGAAGAAGCCTTCTCCTCGCCTCCCGAAGCAGGAGAGAGCGGCAGCTTCCGAAAGGAGAAGAACGAAGCCGCACAACACTGGGAATGTGTGCGCAGCTTGCAAATTCATAGAAAACAATACTTTTCCAAGCTCCTGCCTTTTCCAGACACATTAAAATTGGAAAAGGAGGCATTTTGGACAACTTTCTTTTGATTCTTGCAAACACTCAGAAGACCCCCCCTGCAACGTCTAGAAGACGATCAGAGATGTTTTCAGTCGTGGCACAGTTTCTCCTTGCCAGAATTTGTGAAAAAGCTTTTTGCTAAGATGTAGGCGGCAAGAGCTGCTAAAAATGAAGATACAGAGCTCTCCGAGGCTAAGCGCCTGTCCCGGGACTCATTGGGCAGAAGCCGCGCTCCGGAGTGCATTGTGACCGGCACGAGTGCACTGCACCCGGCAAACTGCTCTGTGACCGGCAGAATGATCTGCACCAATGGAACTGCTCTGTGACCGGCAAGATGATCTGCACCCGGCAAACTGCCCTGTGACCGGCAAAATGATCTGCACCCAGGGAACTGCTCTGTGACCGGCAAGATGATCTGCACCCGGAACACTGCACTGTGACCGGCAAAATGATCTGCACTCGGCAAACTGCTCTGTGACCGGTAAACTGCTCTGTGACCGGCAAACTGCTCTGCGACCGGCAAACTGCTCTGCTGGCGAAGAAGCCTTCTCCTCGCCTCCCGAAGCAGGAGAGAGCGGCAGCTTCCGAAAGGAGAAGAACGAAGCCGCACAACACTGGGAATGTGTGCGCAGCTTGCAAATTCATAGAAAACAATACTTTTCCAAGCTCCTGCCTTTTCCAGACACATTAAAATTGGAAAAGGAGGCATTTTGGACAACTTTCTTTTGATTCTTGCAAACACTCAGAAGACCCCCCCTGCAACGTCTAGAAGACGATCAGAGATGTTTTCAGTCGTGGCACAGTTTCTCCTTGCCAGAATTTGTGAAAAAGCTTTTTGCTAAGATGTAGGCGGCAAGAGCTGCTAAAAATGAAGATACAGAGCTCTCCGAGGCTAAGCGCCTGTCCCGGGACTCATTGGGCAGAAGCCGCGCTCCGGAGTGCACTGTGACCGGCACGAGCAGTGTACCCGCAAAGTGCTCTGTGACCCGCACAATGATCTGCACCCGGCAACTGCTCTGTGACCGGCAAGATGATCTGCACGGCAAACTGCTCTGTGACCGGCAAATGATCTGCACAATGGAACTGCTCTGTGACCGGCAAGATGATCTGCACCCGGAAACTGCCCTGTGACCGGCAAAATGATCTGCACTCAGCAAAATGCTCTGTGACCGGTAAACTGCTCTGTGACCGGCAAACTGCTCTGCGACCGGCAAACTGCTCTGCTGGCGAAGAAGCTTCTCCTCGCCTCCCGAAGCAGGAGAGAGCGGCAGCTTCCGAAAGGAGAAGAACGAAGCCGCACAACACTGGGAATGTGTGCGCAGCTTGCAAATTCATAGAAAACAATACTTTTCCAAGCTCCTGCCTTTTCCAGACACATTAAAATTGGAAAAGGAGGCATTTTGGACAACTTTCTTTTGATTCTTGCAAACACTCAGAAGACCCCCCCTGCAACGTCTAGAAGACGATCAGAGATGTTTTCAGTCGTGGCACAGTTTCTCCTTGCCAGAATTTGTGAAAAAGCTTTTTGCTAAGATGTAGGCGGCAAGAGCTGCTAAAAATGAAGATACAGAGCTCTCCGAGGCTAAGCGCCTGTCCCGGGACTCATTGGGCAGAAGCCGCGCTCCGGAGTGCATGTGACCGGCACGAGTGCACTGCACCCGGCAGACTGCTCTGTGACCGGCAGAATGATCTGCACCAATGGAACTGCTCTGTGACCGGCAAGATGATCTGCACCAATGGAACTGCTCTGTGACCGGCAAGATGATCTGCACCCGGACACTGCACTGTGACCGGCAAAATGATCTGCACTCGGCAAACTGCTCTGTGACCTGCAAACTGCTCTGTGACCGGCAAACTGCTCTGCGACCGGCAAACTGCTCTGCTGGCGAAGAAGCCTTCTCCTCGCCTCCCGAAGCAGGAGAGAGCGGCAGCTTCCGAAAGGAGAAGAACGAAGCCGCACAACACTGGGAATGTGTGCGCAGCTTGCAAATTCATAGAAAACAATACTTTTCCAAGCTCCTGCCTTTTCCAGACACATTAAATTGGAAAAGGAGGCATTTTGGACAACTTTCTTTTGATTCTTGCAAACACTCAGAAGACCCCCCTGCAACGTCTAGAAGACGATCAGAGATGTTTTCAGTCGTGGCACAGTTTCTCCTTGCCAGAATTTGTGAAAAAGCTTTTTGCTAAGATGTAGGCGGCAAGAGCTGCTAAAAATGAAGATACAGAGCTCTCCGAGGCTAAGCGCCTGTCCCGGGACTCATTGGGCAGAAGCCGCGCTCCGGAGTGCATTGTGACCGGCGAGTGCACTGCACCCGGCAAAGTGCTCTGTGACCGGCAAGAATGATCTGCACCCGGCAACTGCTCTGTGACCGGCAAGATGATCTGCACTCGGCAAACTGCTCTGTGACCGGCAGAATGATCTGCACCAATGGAACTGCTCTGTGACCGGCAAGATGATCTGCACCCGGCAAACTGCCCTGTGACCCCAAAATGATCTGACCGGCAAAATGCTCTGTGACCGTAAAAACTGCTCTGTGACCGGCAAACTGCTCTGCGACCGGCAAACTGCTCTGCTGGCGAAGAAGCCTTCTCCTCGCCTCCCGAAGCAGGAGAGAGCGGCAGCTTCCGAAAGGAGAAGAACGAAGCCGCACAACACTGGGAATGTGTGCGCAGCTTGCAAATTCATAGAAAACAATACTTTTCCAAGCTCCTGCCTTTTCCAGACACATTAAAATTGGAAAAGGAGGCATTTTGGACAACTTTCTTTTGATTCTTGCAAACACTCAGAAGACCCCCCCTGCAACGTCTAGAAGACGATCAGAGATGTTTTCAGTCGTGGCACAGTTTCTCCTTGCCAGAATTTGTGAAAAAGCTTTTTGCTAAGATGTAGGCGGCAAGAGCTGCTAAAAATGAAGATACAGAGCTCTCCGAGGCTAAGCGCCTGTCCCGGGACTCATTGGGCAGAAGCCGCGCTCCGGAGTGCACTGTGACCGGCACGAGCAGTGTACCCGGCAAAGTGCTCTGTGACCGGCACAATGATCTGCACCAAACTGCTCTGTGACCGGCAAGATGATCTGCACTCGGCAAACTGCCTGTGACCGGCACAATGATCTGCACCAATGGAACTGCTCTGTGACCGGCAAGATGATCTGCACCCGGAAACTGCACTGTGACCGGCAAAATGATCTGCACTCGGCAAACTGCTCTGTGACCGGTAAACTGCTCTGTGACCGGCAAACTGCTCTGCGACCGGCAAACTGCTCTGCTGGCGAAGAAGCCTTCTCCTCGCCTCCCGAAGCAGAGAGAGCGGCAGCTTCCGAAAGGAGAAGAACGAAGCCGCACAACACTGGGAATGTGTGCGCAGCTTGCAAATTCATAGAAAACAATACTTTTCCAAGCTCCTGCCTTTTCCAGACACATTAAAATTGGAAAAGGAGGCATTTTGGACAACTTTCTTTTGATTCTTGCAAACACTCAGAAGACCCCCCCTGCAACGTCTAGAAGACGATCAGAGATGTTTTCAGTCGTGGCACAGTTTCTCCTTGCCAGAATTTGTGAAAAAGCTTTTTGCTAAGATGTAGGCGGCAAGAGCTGCTAAAAATGAAGATACAGAGCTCTCCGAGGCTAAGCGCCTGTCCCGGGACTCATTGGGCAGAAGCCGCGCTCCGGAGTGCACTGTGACCGGCACGAGTGCACTGCACCCGGCAAAGTGCTCTGTGACCGGCAGAATGATCTGCACCCGGAACTGCTCTGTGACCGGCAAGATGATCTGCACCCGGCAAACTGCTCTGTGACCGGCAAAATGATCTGCACCCATGGAACTGCTCTGTGACCGGCAAGATGATCTGCACCCGGAAACTGCACTGTGACCGGCAAAATGATCTGCACTCGGCAAACTGCTCTGTGACCTGCAAACTGCTCTGTGACCGGCAAACTGCTCTGCGACCGGCAAACTGCTCTGCTGGGGCGAAGAAGCCTTCTCCTCGCCTCCCGAAGCAGGAGAGAGCGGCAGCTTCCGAAAGGAGAAGAACGAAGCCGCACAACACTGGGAATGTGTGCGCAGCTTGCAAATTCATAGAAAACAATACTTTTCCAAGCTCCTGCCTTTTCCAGACACATTAAAATTGGAAAAGGAGGCATTTTGGACAACTTTCTTTTGATTCTTGCAAACACTCAGAAGACCCCCCCTGCAACGTCTAGAAGACGATCAGAGATGTTTTCAGTCGTGGCACAGTTTCTCCTTGCCAGAATTTGTGAAAAAGCTTTTTGCTAAGATGTAGGCGGCAAGAGCTGCTAAAAATGAAGATACAGAGCTCTCCGAGGCTAAGCGCCTGTCCCGGGACTCATTGGGCAGAAGCCGCGCTCCGGAGTGCACTGTGACCGGCACGAGACAATGTACCCGGCAAAGTGCTCTGTGACCGGCAGAATGATCTGCACCAATGAACTGCTCTGTGACCGGCAAGATGATCTGCACCCGGCAAACTGCCCTGTGACCGGCAAAATGATCTGCACCCAGGAACTGCTCTGTGACCGGCAAGATGATCTGCACCCGGAACACTGCACTGTGACCGGCAAAATGATCTGCACTCGGCAAACTGCTCTGTGACCGGCAAACTGCTCTGTGACCGGCAAACTGCTCTGCGACCGGCAAACTGCTCTGCTGGCGAAGAAGCCTTCTCCTCGCCTCCCGAAGCAGGAGAGAGCGGCAGCTTCCGAAAGGAGAAGAACGAAGCCGCACAACACTGGGAATGTGTGCGCAGCTTGCAAATTCATAGAAACAATACTTTTCCAAGCTCCTGCCTTTTCCAGACACATTAAAATTGGAAAGGAGGCATTTTGGACAACTTTCTTTTGATTCTTGCAAACACTCAGAAGACCCCCCCTGCAACGTCTAGAAGACGATCAGAGATGTTTTCAGTCGTGGCACAGTTTCTCCTTGCCAGAATTTGTGAAAAAGCTTTTTGCTAAGATGTAGGCGGCAAGAGCTGCTAAAAATGAAGATACAGAGCTCTCCGAGGCTAAGCGCCTGTCCCGGGACTCATTGGGCAGAAGCCGCGCTCCGGAGTGCACTGTGACCGGCACGAGTGCACTGCACCCGGCAGACTGCTCTGTGACCGGCACAATGATCTGCACCAATGGAACTGCTCTGTGACCGGCAAGATGATCTGCACCCGGCAAAACTGCCCTGTGACCGGCAAATCTGCTCTGTGACCGGGAAAAATGCTCTGCTACCGCGGCACACTGCTTCCTGCTGCTCTGAAGAAGCCTTCTCCTCGCCTCCCGAAGCAGGAGAGAGCGGCAGCTTCCGAAAGGAGAAGAACGAAGCCCCACACACTGGGAATGTGTGCGCAGCTTGCAAATTCATAGAAAACAATACTTCTCCAAGCTCCTGCCTTTTCCAGACACATTAAAATTGGAAAAGGAGGCATTTTGGACAACTTTCTTTTGATTCTTGCAAACACTCAGAAGACCCCCCTGCAACGTCTAGAAGACGATCAGAGATGTTTTCAGTCGTGGCACAGTTTCTCCTTGTGACCATAGTGGGAAAGCGGAATGTGTCTCATAGAGTGGATTTGGATTTTTCTTTTGATAGTTTCTAAATCAGAAACTCAATTTTTTTTGACAGCCATCTCATACTTGCACCCTCACTTTCATCTACGGCTTTCAAAACCCTGTGAAACATATCTGTTTATAATATGAAACGGTAAAGTACCCCATATGAAATCTGGTGACATAAAATGATTCAACAGAAACAATGACAAA
>JAFCGX010000236.1:0-29129 GCA_019023105.1 Diglossa brunneiventris
CCCAAAATAACCTCAAACCACCCCAAAATCACCACACTGAGCTCCCCAAAATAACCTCAAACCACCCCAAAATCACCACAATGAGCTCCCCAAAATAACCTCAAACCCACCCCAAATCAGCCCAAAAGTACCCTGAAGAATCATCCTGAAAAACACCCGAAATAACCCTGAAATTGCCCCAAAACAGACCAAGTTAGCCCAAAAAATGCCCCAAAAAACCACCTCAAACCACCCCAAAATCACCACAATGAGCTCCCAAAATAACCTCAAACCCACCAAAATCACCACAACGAGCTCCCCAAAATAACCTCAAACCCACCCCAAAATCGCCACAATGAGCTCCCCAAAATAACCTCAAACCACCCCAAAATCGCCCCAGAAGTACCCTGAAGAATCAGCCTGAAAACCACCCTGAAATAACCCTGAAATTGCCACAAAACAGACCAAAGTTAGCCCAAAAAATTGCCCCAAAGAACCACCTCAAACCACCCCAAAATCATCACACTGAGCACCCCAAAATAACCCCAAAATCAGCCCAAAATCACCACAATGAGCACCCCAAAATAACCTCAAACCACCCCAAAATCGCCACAATGAACTCCCCAAAATAACCTCAAACCCACCCCAAAATCATCACACTGAGCTCCCCAAAATAACCTCAAACCCACCCCAAAATCACCACAAGGAGCTCCACAAAATAACCCCAAAATCTGCCCAAAATTACCCTCAAGAATCATCCTGAAAACCACCCTGAAATAACCCTGAAATTGCCACAAAATAGACCAAATTTAGCCCAAAAAATTGCCCCGAAGAACCACCTCAAACCACCCCAAAATCACCACATTTGACTCCCCAAAATAACCTCAAACCACCCCAAAATCACCACAATGAGCTCCCCAAAATAACCTCAAACCCACCCCAAAATCACCCCAAAAGTACCCTGAAGAATCATCCTGAAAAACCACCCCAAAATAGCCCAAAATAACCTCAAACCACCCCAAAATCACCCCAAAATTATCTCAAAAAATGGTCCTGAAAAATCACCCCAAAATCACCACAATGAGCTCCCAAAATAACCTCAAACCACCCAAAATCACCACAATGAGCTCCCAAAAATAACCTCAAACCACCCCAAAATCACCACAACGAGCTCCCCAAAATAACCTCAAACCACCCCAAAATCGCCACAATGAGCTCCCCAAAATAACCTCAAAATCAACCCAAAAATACCCTGAAGAATCATCCTGAAAAACCACCCCAAAATAACCCTGAAATTGCCACAAAATAGACCAATGTTAGCCCAAAAAATTGCCCCAAAATAACCTCAAACCCACCCCAAAATCACCACACTGAGCTCCCCAAAAAACCTCAAACCACCCAAAATCACCACACTGAGCTCCCCAAAATAACCTCAAACCCACCCCAAAATCGCCCAAAAAAGTACCCTGAAGAATCATCCTGAAAAACCACCCCAAAATAGCCCAAAATCACCCTAAAACCACCCCAAAACCACCCCGAAATAACCCTGAAATTGCCACAAAATAGACCAAAGTTAGCCCAAAAAATTGCCCCGAAGAACCACCTCAAACCCACCCCAAAATCACCACACTGAGCTCCCCAAAATAACCTCAAACCCACCCCAAAATCACCACATTGAGTTCCCCAAAATAACCTCAAACCCACCCCAAAATCACCACAACGAGCTCCCCAAAATAACCTCAAAATCAGCCCAAAATCACCACAATGAGCTCCCCAAAATAACCTCAAACCAGCCCAAAATCACCACACTGAGCTCCCCAAAATAACCTCAAACCCAGCCCAAAATCACCCCAAAAGTACCCTGAAGAATCACCCCAAAAACCACCCTGAAATAAACCTGAAATTGCCACAAAATAGACCAAAGTTAGCCCAAAAAATTGCCCCGAAGAACCACCTCAAACCACCCCAAAATCACCACAAGTGACTCCCCAAAATAACCTCAAACCACCCCAAAATCACCACACTGAGCTCCCCAAAATAACCTCAAACCCACCCCAAAATCACCACAATGAGCTCCCCAAAATAAACTCAAACCACCCCAAATCACCACAACGAGCTCCCCAAAATAACCTCAAACCCACCCCAAAATCGCCCCAAAATTACCCTGAAGAATCATCCTGAAAAACCACCCCAAAATAGCCCAAAATCACCCTAAAACCACCCCAAAACCACCCTGAAATAACCCTGAAATTGCCACAAAACAGACCAAAGTCAGCCCAAAAAATTGCCCCAAAGAACCACCTCAAACCCACCCCAAAATCGCCACAATGAGCTCCCCAAAATAACCTCAAACCACCCCAAAATCACCACAATGAGCTCCCCAAAATAACCTCAAAATCAACCCAAAAATACCCTGAAGAATCATCCTGAAAACCACCCTGAAATAACCTTGAAATTGCCAAAAAACAGACCAAAGTCAGCCCAAAAAATTGCCCCAAAAAAACACCAAAACCCACCAAAATCATCACAATGAGCTCCCTAAAATAACCTCAAACCACCCCAAATCACCACAATGAGCTCCCCAAAATAACCTCAAACCACCCCAAAATCACCACACTGAGCTCCCCAAAATAACCTCAAACCACCCCAAAATCACCACACTGAGCTCCCCAAAATAACCTCAAACCACCCCAAAATCACCACAATGAGCTCCCCAAAATAACCTCAAACCCACCCCAAAATCGCCCCAAAAGTACCCTGAAGAATCATCCTGAAAAACCACCCCAAAATAGCCCAAAATCACCCTAAAACCACCCCAAAACCACCCCGAAATAACCCTGAAATTGCCACAAAACAGACCAAAGTTAGCCCAAAAATTGCCCCAAAGAACCACCTCAAACCCACCCCAAAATCACCACAATGAGCTCCCCAAAATAACCTCAAACCACCCCAAAATCACCACAACGAGCTCCCCAAAATAACCTCAAACCACCCCAAAATCACCACAAGGAGCTCCCCAAAATAACCTCAAAATCTGCCCAAAATCACCACAACGAGCTCCCCAAAAAACCTCAAAATCAACCCAAAATTACCCAGAAGAATCATCCTGAAAACCACCCTGAAATAACCCTGAAATTGCCACAAAATAGACCAAAGTTAGCCCCAAAATTTGCCCCAAAGAACCACCTCAAACCACCCCAAAATCACCACAAGTGACTCCCCAAAATAACCTCAAACCACCCCAAAATCACCACACTGAGCTCCCCAAAATAACCTCAAACCCACCCCAAAATCACCACAATGAGCTCCCCAAAATAAACTCAAACCACCCCAAAATCACCACAACGAGCTCCCCAAAATAACCTCAAACCCACCCCAAAATCGCCCCAAAATTACCCTGAAGAATCATCCTGAAAAACCACCCAAAATAGCCCAAAATCACCCTAAAACCACCCCAAAACCACCCTGAAATAACCCTGAAATTGCCACAAAACAGACCAAAGTCAGCCAAAAAATTGCCCCAAAGAACCACCTCAAACCCACCCCAAAATCGCCACAATGAGCTCCCCAAAATAACCTCAAACCACCCCAAAATCACCACAATGAGCTCCCCAAAATAACCTCAAAATCAACCCAAAAATACCCTGAAGAATCATCCTGAAAACCACCCTGAAATAACCTTGAAATTGCCAAAAAACAGACCAAAGTCAGCCCAAAAAATTGCCCCAAAAAAACACCAAAAACCCACCCAAAATCATCACAATGAGCTCCCTAAAATAACCTCAAACCACCCCAAAATCACCACACTGAGCTCCCCAAAATAACCTCAAACCACCCCAAAATCACCACACTGAGCTCCCCAAAATAACCTCAAACCACCCCAAAATCACCACAATGAGCTCCCCAAAATAACCTCAAACCCACCCCAAAATCGCCCCAAAAGTACCCTGAAGAATCATCCTGAAAAACCACCCCAAAATAGCCCAAAATCACCCTAAAACCACCCCAAAACCACCCCGAAATAACCCTGAAATTGCCACAAAACAGACCAAAGTTAGCCCAAAAAATTGCCCCAAAGAACCACCTCAAACCCACCCCAAAATCACCACACTGAGCTCCCCAAAAAACCACCTCAAACCACCCCAAAATCTCCACAACGAGCTCCCCAAAATAACCTCAAACCACCCCAAAATCTGCCCAAAAATACCCTCAAGAATCATCCTGAAAACCACCCTGAAATAACCCTGAAATTGCCACAAAACAGACCAAAGTCAGCCCAAAAAATTGCCCCAAAGAACCACCTCAAACCACCCCAAAATCACCACAATGAGCACCCCAAAATAACCTCAAACCACCCCAAAATCGCCACAATGAGCTCCCCAAAATAACCTCAAAATCTGCCCAAAATCACCACAATGAGCTCCCCAAAATAACCTCAAAATCAACCCAAAAATACCCTGAAGAATCATCCTGAGAAACCACCCCAAAATAGCCCAAAATCACCCTAAAACCACCCCAAAACCACCCCGAAATAACCCTGAAATTGCCACAAAATAGACCAAAGTCAGCCCAAAAAATTGCCCCGAAGAACCACCTCAAACCCACCCCAAAATCACCACCATGAGCTCCCCAAAATAACCTCAAACCACCCCAAAATCACCACAAGGAGCTCCCCAAAATAACCTCAAACCCACCCCAAAATCACCACCATGAGCTCCCCAAAATAACCTCAAACCCACCCCAAAATCACCACAATGAGCTCCCCAAAATAACCTCAAAATCAGCCCAAAAGTACCCTGAAGAATCACCCCAAAAACCACCCTGAAATAACCCTGAAATTGCCACAAAATAGACCAAAGTCAGCCCAAAAAATTGCCCCAAAATAACCTCAAACCCACCCCAAAATCACCCCAATGAGCTCCCTAAAATAACCTCAAACCCACCCCAAAATCACCACAAGGAGCTCCCCAAAATAACCTCAAACCCACCCCAAAATAGCCCAAAATCACCCTAAAATAACCTCAAAACCACCCCGAAATAACCCTGAAATTGCCACAAAATAGACCAAATTTAGCCCAAAAAATTGCCCCAAAAAACCACCTCAAACCACCCCAAAATCACCACAACGAGCTCCCCAAAATAACCTCAAACCACCCCAAAATCACCCCAATGAGCTCCCCAAAATAACCTCAAACCCACCCAAAATCACCACACTGAGCTCCCCAAAATAACCTCAAACCACCCCAAAATCACCACACTGAGCTCCCCAAAATAACCTCAAACCCACCCCAAAATCACCACAACGAGCTCCACAAAATAACCCCAAAATCTGCCCAAAATTACCCTCAAGAATCATCCTGAAAACCACCCTGAAATAACCCTGAAATTGCCACAAAACAGACCAAAGTCAGCCCAAAAAATTGCCCCAAAAAACCACCTCAAACCAGCCCAAAATCACCACAACGAGCTCCCCAAAATAACCTCAAACCATCCCAAAATCACCACAAGGAGCTCCCCAAAATAACCTCAAACCCACCCCAAAATCACCCCAAAAGTACCCTGAAGAATCATTCTGAAAACCACCCCGAAATAGCCACAAAACAGACCAAAGTCAGCCCAAAAAATTGCCCCGAAGAACCACCTCAAACCCACCCCAAAATCACCACAATGAGCTCCCCAAAATAACCTCAAACCCACCCAAAATCACCACAATGAGCTCCCCAAAATAACCTCAAAATCAACCCAAAATCACCACAATGAGCTCCCCAAAATAACCTCAAAATCAGCCCAAAAGTACCCTGAAGAATCACCCCAAAAACCACCCTGAAATAACGCTGAATTGCCACAAAACAGACCAAAGTCAGCCCAAAAAATTGCCCCAAAAAAACACCAAAAACCCACCCAAAATCATCACAATGAGCTCCCCAAAATAACCTCAAACCCACCCCAAAATCACCAAAACGAACTCCCCAAAATAACCTCAAACCACCCCAAAATCACCACACTGAGCTCCCCAAAATAACCTCAAACCAGCCCAAAATCACCACACTGAGCTCCCCAAAATAACCTCAAACCACCCCAAAATCAGCTCAAAAGTACCCTGAAGAATCATCCTGAAAAACCACCCCAAAATACCCAAAATCACCCTAAAACCACCCCAAAACCACCCCGAAATAACCCTGAAATTGCCACAAAACAGACCAAATTTAGCCCAAAATATTGCCCCGGAGAACCACCTCAAACCAGCCCAAAATCACCACACTGAGCTCCCCAAAATAACCTCAAACCACCCCAAAATCAGCCCAAAATTACCCAGAAGAATCATCCTGAAAACCACCCTGAAATAACCCTGAAATTGCCACAAAACAGACCAAAGTTAGCCCAAAAAATTGCCCCAAAAAAACACCACAAACCAGCCCAAAATCACCACACTGAGCTCCCCAAAAAACCACCTCAAACCACCCCAAAATCACCACACTGAGCTCCCCAAAATAACCTCAAACCACCCCAAAATCGCCACAATGAGCTCCCCAAAATAACCTCAAACCACCCCAAAATCGCCACACTGAGCTCCCCAAAATAACCTCAAAATCAACCCAAAAGTACCCTGAAGAATCATCCTGATAAACCACCCCAAAATAGCCCAAAATCACCCTAAAACCACCCCAAAACCACCCTGAAATAACCCTGAAATTGCCACAAAACAGACCAAAGTCAGCCCAAAAAATTGCCCCAAAATAACCTCAAACCACCCCAAAATCGCCATAATGAGCTCCCCAAAATAACCTCAAACCACCCCAAAATCACCACACTGAGCTCCCCAAAATAACCTCAAACCCACCCCAAAATCACCACACTGAGCTCCCCAAAAAACCTCAAAATCAACCCAAAAATACCCTGAAGAATCATCCTGAAAACCACCCTGAAATAACCCTGAAATTGCCACAAAACAGACCAAAGTTAGCCCAAAAAATTGCCCCAAAATAACCTCAAACCCACCCCAAAATCACCACACTGAGCTCCCCAAAATAACCTCAAACCCACCCCAAAATCGCCCCAAAAGTACCCTGAAGAATCATCCTGAAAAACCACCCCAAAATAGCCCAAAATCACCCTAAAACCACCCCAAAACCACCCCAAAATAACCCTGAAATTGCCACAAAACAGACCAAATTTAGCCCAAAAAATTGCCCCGAAGAACCACCTCAAACCCACCCCAAAATCACCACACTGAGCTCCCCAAAATAACCTCAAACCCACCCCAAAATCACCCCAATGAGCTCCCCAAAATAACCTCAAACCACCCCAAAATCACCACAAGTGACTCCCCAAAATAACCTCAAACCCACCCCAAAATCACCACAACGAGCTCCCCAAAATAACCTCAAACCCACCCCAAAATCACCACACTGAGCTCCCCAAAATAACCTCAAACCCACCCCAAAATCACCCCAATGAGCTCCCCAAAATAACCTCAAAATCAGCCCAAAATCACCACAATGAGCTCCCCAAAATAACCTCAAACCACCCCAAAATCACCCCAATGAGCTCCCCAAAATAACCTCAAACCCACCCCAAAATCACCCCAATGAGCTCCCCAAAATAACCTCAAACCCACCCCAAAATCACCCCAATGAGCTCCCCAAAATAACCTCAAACCCACCCCAAAATCACCCCAATGAGCTCCCCAAAATAACCTCAAACCCACCCCAAAATCACCACACTGAGCTCCCCAAAATAACCTCAAACCCACCCCAAAATCACCCCAATGAGCTCCCCAAAATAACCTCAAAATCAGCCCAAAATCACCACAATGAGCTCCCCAAAATAACCTCAAACCACCCCAAAATCACCACCATGAGCTCCCTAAAACCACCTCAAACCACCCCAAAATCACCCCAAAAGTGCCCTGAAGAATCATCCTGAAAACCACCCTGAAATAACCCTGAAATTGCCACAAAACAGACCAAAGTTAGCCCAAAAAATTGCCCCAAAATAACCTCAAACCCACCCCAAAATCACCACACTGAGCTCCCCAAAATAACCTCAAACCCACCCCAAAATCACCCCAAAAGTGCCCTGAAGAATCATCCTGAAAAACCACCCCAAAATAGCCCAAAATCACCCTAAAACCGCCCCAAAACCACCCCAAAATAACCCGGAAACCGTCACAAAATAGACCAAATTTAGCCCAAAAAATTGCCCCGAAGAACCACCTCAAACCACCCCAAAATCACCACAAGGAGCTCCCCAAAATAACCTCAAACCACCCCAAAATCACCACACTGAGCTCCCCAAAATAACCTCAAACCACCCCAAAATCACCACAATGAGCTCCCCAAAATAACCTCAAACCCACCCCAAAATCACCACACTGAGCTCCCCAAAATCACCTCAAACCACCCCAAAATCACCACAATGATCTCCCCAAAAAAACCTCAAAATCTGCCCAAAATTACCCAGAAGAATCATCCTGAAAACCACCCTGAAATAACCCTGAAATTGCCACAAATCAGACCAAATTTAGCCCAAAAAATTGCCCCGAAGAACCACCTCAAACCCACCCCAAAATCGCCACAATGAGCTGCCCAAAATAACCTCAAACCCACCCCAAAATCACCACACTGAGCTCCCCAAAATAACCTCAAACACAACCCAAAATCAGCCCAAAATTACCCTGCAGAATCAGCCTGAAAACCACCCTGAAATAACCCTGAAATTGCCACAAAATAGACCAAAGTCAGCCCAAAAAATTGCCCCAAAAAACCACCTCAAACCCACCCCAAAATCACCACATTGAGCTCCCCAAAATAACCTCAAACCCACCCCAAAATCACCACAATGAGCTCCCCAAAATAACCTCAAACCCACCCCAAAATCGCCCCAAAAGTACCCTGAAGAATCAGCCTGAAAAACCACCCCAAAATAGCCCAAAATCACCCTAAAACCACCCCAAAACCACCCCGAAATAACCCCGAAATTGCCACAAAACAGACCAAAGTTAGCCCAAAAAATTGCCGCAAAAAAACCTCAAACCCACCCCAAAATCACCCCAACGAGCTCCCCAAAATAACCTCAAACCCAGCCCAAAATCACCACACTGAGCTCCCCAAAATAACCTCAAAATCAGCCCAAAATCGCCACAATGAGCTCCCCAAAATAACCTCAAACCACCCCAAAATCACCCCAAAAATACCCTGAAGAATCATCCTGAAAACCACCCTGAAATAACCCTGAAAATGCCACAAAACAGACCAAAGTCAGCCCAAAAAATTGCCCCAAAAAAACACCAAAAACCCACCCCAAAATCATCACACTGAGCTCCCCAAAATAACCTCAAACCCACCCCAAAATCACCACAATGAGCTCCCCAAAATAACCTCAAACCACCCCAAAATCACCCCAAAAGTACCCTGAAGAATCAGCCTGAAAACCACCCAGAAATAACCCTGAAATTGCCACAAAATAGACCAAAGTTAGCCCAAAAAATTGCCCCGAAGAACCACCACAAATCAGCCCAAAATCACCACACTGAGCTCCCCAAAATAACCTCAAATCACCCCAAAATCACCACAATGAGCTCCCCAAAATAACCTCAAACCACCCCAAAGTCACCACATTGAGCTCCCCAAAATAACCTCAAACCCACCCCAAAATCGCCACAATGAGCTCCCCAAAATAACCTCAAACCCACCCCAAAATCACCACAACGAGCTCCACAAAATAACCCCAAAATCTGCCCAAAATTACCCTCAAGAATCATCCTGAAAACCACCCTGAAATAACCCTGAAATTGCCACAAAACAGACCAAAGTTAGCCCAAAAAATTGCCCCAAAAAACCACCTCAAACCACCCCAAAATCGCCACACTGAGCTCCCCAAAATCACCTCAAACCCACCCCAAAATCAGCCCAAAATTACCCAGAAGAATCAGCCTGAAAACCACCCCGAAATAACCCTGAAATTGCCACAAAACAGACCAAAGTCAGCCCAAAAAATTGCCCCGAAAAACCACCTCAAACCACCCCAAAATCACCACACTGAGCTCCCCAAAATAACCTCAAACCACCCCAAAATCACCACAAGGAGCTCCCCAAAATAACCTCAAACCCACCCCAAAATCACCCCAAAAGTACCCTGAAGAATCATCCTGAGAAACCACCCCAAAATAACCCAAAATCACCCTAAAACCACCCCAAACCCACCCCAAAATCACCACAATGAGCTCCCCAAAATAACCTCAAACCAGCCCAAAATCAGCCCAAAAGTACCCTGAAGAATCATCCTGAAAAACCACCCCAAAATAGCCCAAAATCACCCTAAAACCACCCCAAAACCACCCTGAAATAACCCTGAAATTGCCACAAAACAGACCAAAGTTAGCCCAAAAAATTGCCCCAAAGAACCACCTCAAACCCACCCCAAAATCACCACAACGAGCACCCCAAAATAACCTCAAACCACCCCAAAATCACCACACTGAGCTCCCCAAAATAACCTCAAACCCACCCCAAAATCACCACATTGAGCTCCCCAAAATAACCTCAAACCACCCCAAAATCAGCCCAAAAGTACCCTGAAGAATCAGCCTGAAAAACCACCCCAAAATAGCCAAAATCACCCTAAAACCACCACAAAACCACCCCAAAATCACCCCAAATCAACCCCAAAATAACCTCCAAATCACCTCAAAATCCCCAAAATCACCCCAAAATCATCACAAAATCATCCCAAAATCACCCCAAAATCACCCCAAAATCATCAGAAAATCACCCATAAACCCCTAAACCAGCCCAAAATCCCCCCAAATTTTTCCCATTTCCCACGGATTTAACCCCAATTTTCTTCCCAATGGATTTCCCCCATTTCCCAATGGATTTTTCTCCCATTTTTTCCCATTTCCCATTGATTTAAACCCCAGGTTTTTTCCCAATAATTTTTTCCATTTTCAATGGATTTTCCCCCATTTTTTTCTCATTTCCCATGGATTTAACCCCAATTTCTGCCCTTTCCCAATGGATTTTTCCCATTTCCCAACGGATTTTTTCTCCCATTTTCCCCATTCCCCGTTGATTTTAATCCTGATTTTCTTCCCAATGGATTTTCCCCATTTCCCAATGGATTTTTCTCCCATTTTTCCCATTTTCCATCCATTTAAACCCCAGTTTTTCCCAATGGATTTTTCCCATTTCCCAGTGGATTTCCCCCCCATTTTTTCCCATTTCCCGTGGATTTAACCCCAATTCCTGCCCCTTCCCAACGGATTTTCCCCGTTTCCCAATGGATTTTTCTCCCATTTTTCCCATTTCCCATGGATTTAAACCCCAGGTTTTTTCCCAATGATTTTTTCCATTTTCAATGGATTTTCCCCCAGGTTTTTTTTCCCATTTCCCACGGATTTAACCCCAATTTCTGCCCCTTCCCAATGGATTTTTTCCCATTTCCCAATGGATTTTTCTCCCTTTTTTCCCATTTCCCATTGATTTAAACTCCATTTTTTCCCCCAACGAATTTTAGCCAATTCCCAATGGATTTTTCCCAATTCTCAACGGGTTTTTCCCCATTTCCCAATGGATTTTTCCCATTTCCCAATGGATTTTTCTCCATTTTTCTCCATTCCCCAATGGATTTTTCTCCCATTGTTTTTCCCATTTCCCATTGATTTAAACCCCATTTTTCTCCCCAATGAATTTTTCCCATTTCCCAGTGGATTTCCCCTCTATTTTCCTCATTTCCTGTGGATTTAACCCCAATTTCTGCCACTTCCCAATGAATTTCCCCCATTTCCCAATGGATTTTCCCCTCCAATTTCCCCATTTTCCATCGATTTAAACCCAAATTTTTTTTCCCAATGAATTTTTCCCAATTCCCAATGGATTTCCCCCATTTCCCAATGGATTTTTCTCCCATTTTTTTCCCTATTCCCATGGATTTTTCCCCATTTCTGGTGGCTTTTCCCCCATTTCCCCCCCATTTCCCAATGGATTTAAACCCCAAATATCTTCCCAATGAATTTTTCCCATTTTCCATTGATTTTTCCCCATTCTTCAAAGATTTCCCCCCAGTTTTTCCCATTTCCCATGGATTTTACCCCAAATTTTCTTCCCACTGCATTTCTCCCCTTTCCCACAGATTTCCCCCCAGTTTTTCCCCATTTCCCAATGGATTTTTCCCCCGTTTTTTTCCCATTTTCCATCAATTTAAACCCCATTTTTTTCCCACTGAATTTTCCCCATTTCCTAATGGATTTTCCCCATTTCCCAATGGATTTTTCTCCATTTTTCCCCATTTCCCAACGGATTTTTCTCCCATTTTCCTCACTTTCCATCCATTTAAACTCCGTTTATTTCCCAATGGATTTTTCCCATTTCCCAGTGGATTTCCCCCCAATTTTTTTCCATTCCCCACGGATTTTCCCCCGTTCCCAACGGATTTTCCCCAATTCCCAACCGATTTTCCTCCCGTTTTTTCCCCGTTTCCCGCCGATTTAACCCCGATTTTCCCGATTTTCTGTTGTTTTCCCCCAAACCCAGGGGTGGTTTTTGCCAACGGCGAGCGCTGGCGGCAGCTGCGGCGCTTCTCGCTGTCGGTGCTCCGCGATTTCGGGATGGGCCGCGGCAGCATCGAGAGCCGCATCCAGGAGGAGGCCCAGGAGCTGCTCAAAGCCTTCCAGGACACCAAAGGTACCGAATTTTGGGCCGTTTCGGGGCTTTTTAGGAAGTGGGAAAATCGCGGAAATCGTCCCCAAAAAAATCGGCGGCAAAAATCGTCACGGGAATGAGGAAAAAAATGATGAAAAAATGTCCAAAATTATCCACAAAAAAACGCTCTGAAATCAGCCCAAATTTGTCCCAAATGTTGCAAAACCACCCCAGAAATCCCCCAGAATTATTCCAAAATTTGTTGGAAAAAATAACTCTGGAATCGCCGAAAATGATCCCAAAATGCACCAAAATTATCCCAAAAAATGGTTCTGAAACCACCCAGAATCAGCCCAAATCAGCCCAGAATCAGCCCAAAATCTGCACTGAAATCAGCCCAAAAACTGCACTGAAATCAGCCCAAAACTGCACCAAAATAATTCAAAATCAGCCCAAAATCTGCACTGAAATCAGCCCAAAATCAGCCCAAAATCTGCACTGAAATCAGCCCAAAATCAGCCCAAAAACTGCACCAAAATAATTCAAAATCAGCCCAAAATCAGCCCAAAATCTGCACTGAAATCAGCCCAAAATCAGCCCAAAAATGGCACCAAAATAATTCAAAATCAGCCCAAAAACTGCACCGAAATAATTCAAAATCAGCCCAAAATCAGCACCAAAATAATTCAAAATGAGCCCAAAATCTGCACTGAAACCACCCAGAATCAGCCCAGAATCTGCACCAACATCAGCCCAAAATCAGCCCAAAATCAGCACTGAAACCACCCAGAATCAGCCCAGAATCTGCACCAACATCAGCCCAAAATCAGCCCAAAATCTGCACTGAAACCACCCAGAATCAGCCCAAAAACTGCACTGAAATCAGCCCAAAAACTGCACCAAAATAATTCAAAATCAGCCCAAAATCTGCACTGAAATCAGCCCAAAATCAGCCCAAAATCTGCACCGAAATCAGCCCAAAATCAGCCCAAAATCTGCACCGAAATCAGCCCAAAATCAGCCCAAAATCAGCCGAAAAACTGCACCAAAATAATTCAAAATCAGCCCAAAGTCAGCCCAAAATCTGCACCGAAATCAGCCCAAAATCAGCCCAAAAACTGCACCGAAATCAGCCCAAAATCAGCCCAAAATCAGCATCAAAATCAGCCCAAAAACTGCACAAAAATCATTCAAAATCAGCCCAAAATCTGCACCGAAATCAGCCCAAAATCAGCCCAAAATCTGCATTGAAATCAGCCCAAAATCAGCCCAAAATCAGCACCAAAATAATTCGAAATCAGCCCAAAATCTGCACTGAAACCACCCAGAATCAGCCCAAAATCTGCACCGAAATCAGCCCAAAATCAGCCCAAAATCTGCACTGAAATCAGCCCAAAATCTGCTCTGAAATAATTCAAAATCAGACCAAAATCTGCACCGAAATCAGCCCAAAATCAGCCCAAAATCTGCATCAAAATAATTCAAAATCTGCACCGAAATCAGCCCAAAATCAGCCAAAAAAACTGCACCAAAAATAATTCAAAATCAGCCCAAAATCTGCACCGAAATCAGCCCAAAATCAGCCCAAAAACTGCACCAAAATAATTCAAAATCAGCCCAAAATCTGCACTGAAATCAGCCCAAAATCAGCCCAAAAACTGCACCAAAATAATTCAAATCAGCCCTAAATCTGCACTGAAACCACCCAGAATCAGCCCAGAATCTGCACCGAAATCAGCTCAAAATCAGCACCGAAATAATTCAAAATCTGCCCAAAAACTGCACCAATATCAGCCCAAAACCAGCCCAAAAACTGCACCGAAATCAGCCCAAAATCAGCCCAAAATCTGCACTGAAACCACCCAGAATCAGCCCCAAATCTGCACTCAAATCAGCCCAAAATCTGCACTGAAACCACCCAGAATCAGCCCCAAATCTGCACTCAAATCAGCCCAAAATCAGCCCAAAACCGGCACCAAAATAATTCAAAATCAGCCCAAAACCTGCACCAAAATAATTCAAAATCTGCCCAAAATCTGCACTGAAAACCACCCAGAATCAGCCCAAAATCTGCACCAAAATCAGCCCAAAATCTGCACCAAAATAATTCAAAATCTGCACTGAAACCACCCAGAATGACCCCAAAATCTGCACCGAAATCAGCCCAAAATCAGCCCAAAAACTGCACCAAAATAATTCAAAATCAGCCCAAAATCTGCACTGAAACCACCCAGAATCAGCCCAAAATCTGCACCAAAATAATTCAAAATGAGCCCAAAATCTGCACTGAAATCAGCCCAAAATCAGCCCAAAATCTGCACCAAAATCAGCCAAAATCAGCCCAAAAACTGCACCAAAATAATTCAAAATCAGCCCAAAATCTGCACTGAAATAATTCAAAATCAGCCCAAAATCTGCACTGAAATAATTCAAAATCAGCCCAAAATCTGCACCAAAATAATTCAAAATCAGCCCAAAGTCAGCCCAAAATCTGCACTGAAATCAGCCCAAATCAGCCCAAAACTGCACCGAAATAATTCAAAATCAGCCCAAAATCTGCACTCAAATGATCCCAAAATCATCCCAAAATCATCCCAAAACCTGCACTCAAATAATCCCAAAATAATCCCAAAATTATCCCCCAAAAAACCCAAAATAACCCCAAATTATCCCCCCAAAAAAACTCCAAAATCACCCCCAAAATTCCCCAAAATCCCATAAACTACCCCAAAATTATCCCCAAAACGATTTTGGGGTGGTTTGGGGTTTTTTGGGGATCCTTTTTTAGGATAACTTTGGGGTGATTTGGGATTTTTGGGATTATTTTGGGGATTTTGGGGTCATTTTGGGGTATTTTGGGGTTATTTCAGGGTATTTTGGGGTTATTTTGGGGCATTTTTGGGGTATTTTTGGGGTTATTTTGGGGGATTTTTGGAGCAGTTTTAGGCTGGTTTGGGGATAATTTTGGGATATTTTTTGAATGGTTTTGAAGCAGTTTTGGGGCAAAATCTCCCCCAAATGCCCCCCAAATGCACTCCAGATTTTCCTAAATATCATTTTCTTGGGAAAAATCCCCCAAAAACCCAAATCTGCCCCAAAAACCCCAAATCTGCCCCAAAAACCCCAAATCCACCCCAAAAACCCCAAATCCACCATTTTGGGGCAAATTTTGGGTTTTTTGTGGATGGATTTTGGGGGATTTTTGGGGAGGTTTTGGGGTGGATTTGGGGTGGTTTTGGGGGTGGTTTGAGGTATTTTTGGGATGAATTTTGGGGCATTTTGGGGATTTTTGGGGTGGATTTGGGCTCATTTTGGGCTGGTTTGGGGCCAATCCTGCTTGAGGTTTTTGGGGTGATTTTGGGGGATTTTTGGGGTAATTTTGAGGCGCATTTTTGAGGTGATTCCAGGTGGTTTTGGATCATTTCTGGCATCATTTTTTGGGAACATTTCGGGTAGTTTTGTGGTTTTTTGGGATGGCTTTGGGGGATTTTTGGGATTATTCTGGGGGGTTTTGAGAATCATTTTGGGGATAATTTTGGGGCGGTTTGGGGGTTTTTTTTAGGATGATCTTTTTGGGTCATTTCAGAGTATTTTTGGGGTAATTTCAGGGTATTTTGGGATTATTTTGGGGTATTTTTGGGATGAGTTTGGAGCATTTTTGGGATAATTTCAGGGTATTTTTGAGATATTTCTGAGGTATTTTTGGAGCAGTTTTGAAGCAGTTTTGCGACAAAACACCCCAAATCCACCCCAAAACTGCCCCAAAATTATCCCCAAAAATTCATTTTTCTTGGGGAAAAATCCCAAACCCTCTGGAATTTGCCCCAAACCGCCAGGGGAGCCGTTTGACCCCACGTTCCTGCTGAGCTGCGCCGTGTCCAACGTGATCTGCTCCATCGTCTTCGGGCGCCGCTTCCCCTACGACGACGGCGAGTTCCTGGAGCTGCTGCGGCTCATGAACGACGCCTTCCGCGAGATGAGCACGCCCTGGGCGCAGGTCAGGATTTTGGGGGATTTGGGGGAATTAGGGGGAATTTTGGGAATTTTTGGGAATTTTAGGGGAATTTTTGAGGATTTTTTGCTGATTTTTTGGCAATTTTTAGCGAATTTTTGGTGATTTTTTGAGTATTTTTGAGGATTTTTTGGTGATTTTTTGAGGATTTTTTGAGGATTTCTTGGCGATTTTTGGAGAATTTTTGGTGATTTTTTAGTGATGTTTTGAGAATTTTTGGCGATTTTTTGCTGATTTTCTGGCAATTTTTAGCGAATTTTAGGTGATTTTTGGAGTATTTTTTTGAGGATTTTTGGCGATTTCTTTAGGGTTTTTGAGGATTTTTGGCGATTTTTGGACAATTTTGGTGATTTTTTGCTGATTTTTAGCGAATTTTTAGCGAATTTTTGGTGATTTTTTGAGGATTTTTTTGTGATTTTTGGCGATTTTTTGAGAATTTTTGGTGATTTTTTTGAGGGGTTTATTTTGTGGTTTGGGCGTATTGGAGTTTTGGGAGTGGATTTGGGGCGTTTGGGGCAGATTTGGGGAGTTCCTGGAGCTGCTGCGGCTCATGAACGACGCCTTCCGCGAGATGAGCACGCCCTGGGCACAGGTCAGGATTTTGGGGAATTTTGGGGAATTTTTGGGGATTTTTAGGGGAATTTTTTTGGGATTTTTCAGCGATTTTTTGAGGATTTTTGGCGATTTTTTACTGATTTTTTGGCAATTTTTAGCGAAATTTGGTGATTTTTTTGAGTATTTTTTGAGGATTTTTGGCGATTTTTTAGGGTTGTTTGAGGATTTTTTGGAGAATTTTGGCGATTTTTGGAGAATTTTTGGTGAATTTTTGGTGGTTTTTGGGTATTTTTGAGGATTTTTTGGCGATTTTTTAAGGGTTTTTTGCGGATTTTTGACGAATTTTTGGAGAATTTTTGGTGATTTTTTGGCAATTTTTAGCGAATTTTTGGTGGTTTTTTGAGTATTTTTTGAGGATTTTTGGCGGGGTTTTTTGAGAATTTTTGGTAATTTTTGGTGATTTTTTTGAGGGGTTTATTTGCGGTTTGGGCGTATTTGGAGTTTTTGGGAGTGGATTTGGGGTTTTGGGGCAGATTTGGGGAGTTCCTGGAGCTGCTGCGGCTCATGAACGACGCCTTCCGCGAGATGAGCACGCCCTGGGCGCAGGTCAGGATTTGGGGAATTTTCGGGAATTTTTGGGGATTTTTAGGGGAATTTTTGAGGATTTTTTGGTGATTTTTGGAGAATTTTTGGAGAATTTTTGGTGATTTTTTGAGGATTTTTTGGTGATTTTTGGCGATTTTTTGAGAATTTTGGTGATTTTTTTGAGGGGTTTATTTTGCGATTTGGGCGTATTTGGAGTTTTTGGGGGTGGATTTGGGGGTTTTGGGGCAGATTTGGGGAGTTCCTGGAGCTGCTGCGGCTCATGAACGACGCCTTCCGCGAGATGAGCACACCCTGGGCGCAGGTCAGGATTTTGGGGAATTTTCGGGAATTTTGGGGATTTTTAGGGGAATTTTTGAAGATTTTTTGGTGATTTTGGAGAATTTTTGGAGAATTTTTTGAGTATTTTTTGAGAAATTTTGGTGATTTTTTGGTGATTTTTTGAGGATTTTTGCCGGGTTTTTGAGAATTTTGGTGATTTTTTGGGCAATTTTTAGCGAATTTTTGGTGATTTTTGAGTATTTCTTGAGGATTTCTTGGTGATTTTTGGAGAATTTTTGGTGATTTTTTAGTGATTTTTTGAGGATTTTTGGCGATTTTTTGGAAATTTTTGGCGATTTTTTTCTGATTTTTTGCCAATTTTTAGCGAATTTTAGGTGATTTTTGGAGTATTTTTTGAGGATTTTTTGGCGATTTCTTAGGGTTTTTTGAGGATTTTTGGCGATTTTTTGGACAATTTTGGTGATTTTTTGCTGATTTTTAGCGAATTTTTAGCGATTTTTGGTGATTTTTGAGGATTTTTGGTGGGTTTTGAGAATTTTTGGTGATTTTTTTGAGGGGTTTATTTTGCGATTTGGGCGTATTTGGAGTTTTTGGGGGTGGATTTGGGGGTTTTTGGGGCAGATTTGGGAGTTCTGGAGCTGCTGCGGCTCATGAAACGACGCCTTCCGCGAGATGAGCACGCCCTGGGCGCAGGTCAGGATTCTCGGGAATTTTGGGGGATTTTTGGGGAATTTAGGGGAATTTTTTGGGATTTTCAGCGATTTTTTTGAGGATTTTTGGCGATTTTTGGCTGATTTTTTGGCAATTTTAGCGAATTTTTGGGATTTTTTGAGGATTTTTGAGGATTTTTGAGGATTTTTTGGGGATTTTTTGAGGATTTTTTGGAGAGAATTTTGGAGAATTTTTGGTGATTTTTGAGGATTTTTTGGTGATTTTTTTGAGAATTTTTGGTGATTTTTTGCTGATTTTTTGGCAATTTTTAGCGAATTTTGGTGATTTTTTGAGGATTTTTTGGCGATTTTTTGAGGATTTTTTGAGGATTTTTTGGCGATTTTTTGAGGATTTTTTGAGGATTTCTTGGCGATTTTTGGAGAATTTTTGGTGATATTTGGGCGATTTTTTGAGAATTTTTGGCGATTTTTTGCTGATTTTCTGGCAATTTTTAGCGAATTTTTGGTGATTTTTTGAGTATTTTTTGGTGATTTTTGGCGATTTTTGAGGATTTTTGGCGATTTTTTAAGGGTTTTTTGCGGATTTTTGGCGATTTTTTGGAGAATTTTTGGTGATTTTTTGGCAATTTTAGCGAATTTTGGTGGGTTTTTGAGTATTTTGAGGATTTTTGGCGGGGTTTTTTGAGAATTTTTGGTGATTTTTTGGAGGGGTTTATTTGCGATTTTGGGCGTATTGGAGTTTTTGGGGGTGGATTTGGGGGTTTTTGGGCAGATTTGGGGAGTTCCTGGAGCTGCTGCGGCTCATGAACGACGCCTTCCGCGAGATGAGCACGCCCTGGCACAGGTCAGGATTCTCGGGAATTTTCGGGAATTTTTTAGGGGAATTTTTGAGATTTTTTGGTGATTTTTTGAGAAATTTGGTGACTTTTGCTGATTTTCTGGCAATTTTTAGCGAATTTTTGGTGATTTTTTTGAGTATTTTTTGGCCATTTTTTGGTGATTTTTGAGGATTTTTTGGCAATTTTTTGAGGATTTTTGGTGATTTTCGGAGAATTTTGGTGATTTTTTGCTGATTTCTGGCAATTTTTAGCTAACTTTGGTGATTTTTTGAGTATTTTTTGGCGATTTTTTGGTGATTTTGAGGATTTTTTGGCGATTTTTGAGGATTTTTGGCGATTTTTTGTGGATTTTTTGAGGATTTTTTGGTGATTTTTGGCGATTTTTTGAGGGGTTTATTGAGATTTGGGCGTATTTGAGGGTTTTGGGGGTGGATTTGGGGGTTTTGGGGCAGATTTGGGGAGTTCCTGGAGCTGCTGCGGCTCATGAACGACGCCTTCCACGAGATGAGCACGCCCTGGGCGCAGGTCAGGATTCTCGGGAATTTTCGGGAATATTTGGCAATTTTTTGAGAATTTTTGGTGATTTTTTGCTTATTTTTTGGCAATTTTTAGCGAATTTTTGGTGATTTTTGAGGCTTTTTTGAGGCTTTTTTGGCGATTTTTGGCGATTTTTTAAGGATTTTTTTTGAGGATTTTTGGCGATTTTTTGGGAGAATTTTTGAGAATTTTTGGTGATTTTTTGAGGATTTTTTTTGGCGATTTTTGTGAGAAGTTTTGGTGATTTTTGGCAATTTTTTGAGTATTTTTGATGATTTTTTTGGCGATTTTTAGAGAATTTTTGGTGATTTTTTGCTGATTTTTAGCGAATTTTTGGTGATTTTTTGAGTATTTTTTGAGGATTTTTTGGCGATTTTTTTAGGGTTGTTTGAGGATTTCTTGGCAATTTTTAGCGAATTTTTTGTGATTTTTTTTTTGAGTATTTTTTTGAGGATTTTTGGGCTGATTTTGGGCAGATTTGGGGCAGATTTTGGGCTGATTTTCGGCATTTTCGGTGTCCCAGCTGTACGACACGGCCGAGTCGGTGCTCTGGTTCCTGCCGGGCCCTCACCGGCGCATCCCGCGCCTCCTGGCGAGGATGAGGAGTGCTGGGCTGATTTTGGGCCGATTTTGGGGCTGATTTTGGGTAATTTTGGGCTGATTTTGGGCTGATTTTGAGCTGATTTTGAGCTGATTTTGGGCTGATTTTTGGGCTGATTTGGGCTGATTTTGGGCTGATTTTGGCTGATTTTGGGCTGATTTTGGGCTGATTTTGTTATCCCCAGCTGTATGACATGGCTGAGTCTTTGCTGTGGTTCCTGCCAGGCCCGCACCCTCCTGGCGAGGATGAGGAGTTCTGGGTTGAGTTTTGGGCAGATTTTGGGTAATTTTGGGTAATTTTGGGCTGATTTCGGTGTCCCAGCTGTACGACACGGCCGAGTCTGTGCTGTGGTTCCTGCCGGGCCTCACCGGCGCATCCCGCGCCTGCTGGCGAGGATGAGGAGTGCTGGCTGAGTTTAGGGCAGATTTTGGGCAGATTTTGGGGCAGATTTGGGCAGATTTTGGGCTGATTTTGGGCATTTTCGGTGTCCCCAGCTGTACGACACGGCCGAGTCGGTGCTGTGGTTCCTGCCGGGCCCGCACCGGGCACCCGCGCCTGCTGGCGAGGATGAGGAGTGCTGGGCTGATTTTTGGGCAGATTTGGGTACTTTTAGGATGATTTTGGGGCAGATTTTGGCATTTTTGGGGCATTTTTGGTGTCCCCAGCTTTACGACACGGCCAAGTCCGTTCTGTGGTTCCTGCCGGGCCTGCACGCTCCTGGCGAGGATGAGGAGTTCTGGGGTGATTTTTGAGCTAATTTAGGGCTGATTCTGGGCTGATTTAGGTGATTTTTGAGCTGATTTTCGGCTGATTTTTGGGGATGATTTTGGGCTGATTTTTGGCATTTTCGGTGTCCCCAGCTGTACGACACGGCCGAGTCCGTTCTGTGGTTCCTGCCGGGCCCTCACCGGCGCATCCCGCGCCTGCTGGCGAGGATGAGGAGTGCTGGGCTGAGCTTTGCGCTAATTTTGGGCAGATTTGGGCTGATTTTGGGTGATTTTGGGCTGATTTTTGGGCTGATTTTGGGCATTTTTGGGCTGATTTTGTTATCCCCAGCTGTATGCATGGCTGAGTCTTTGCTGTGGTTCCTGCCAGGCCCGCACCCTCCTGGCGAGGATGAGGAGTTCTGGGTTGAGTTTTGGGCAGATTTTGGGCAGATTTTGGGCTGATTTTGGGCTGATTTGGGGCATTTTTGGTGTCCCCAGCTGTACGACACGGCCGAGTCTTTGCTGTGGTTCCTGCCGGGCCCTCACCGGCGCATCCCGCGCCTGCTGGCGAGGATGAGGAGTGCTGGGCTGAGCTTTGGGCTAATTTTGGGCTGATTTTGGGCCGATTTTGGGCTGATTTTGGGCTGATTTTGGGCTGATTTTTGGGCTGATTTTGGGCTGATTTTTGGGCTGATTTTGGGCTGATTTTGGGGAATTTTGGGCTGATTTTGTTATCCCCAGCTGTATGACATGGCCGAGTCCGTTCTGTGGTTCCTGCCAGGCCCGCACCCTCCTGGCGAGGGAGGAGTTCTGGGTGAGTTTTGAGCTAATTTTGGGCAGATTTTGGGCCGATTTTGGGCTGATTTGGGGCATTTTCGGTGTCCCCAGCTGTACGACACGGCCGAGTCCGTTCTGTGGCTCCTGCCGGGCCCTCACCGGCGCATCCCGCGCCTGCTGGCGAGGATGAGGAGTGCTGGGCTGAGTTTTGCGCTAATTTTGGGCAGATTTTGGGGCTGATTTGGGGCTGATTTGGGGCAGATTTTGGGCTGATTTTGGGCTGATTTTGGGCTGATTTTGGGAATTTGGGGCTGATTTTGTTATCCCCAGCTGTATGACATGGCTGAGTCCGTTCTGTGGTTCCTGCCAGGCCCGCACCATCCTGGCGAGGATGAGGAGTTCTGGGCTGAGTTTTGAGCTAATTTTGGGCAGATTTTGGGCAGATTTGGGGCAGATTTTGGGGCAAATTTTGGGTTGATTTTGGCATTTTCAGTGTCCCCAGCTGTACGACACGGCCGAGTCGGTGCTGTGGTTCCTGCCGGGCCCTCACCGGCGCATCCCGCGCCTGCTGGCGAGGATGAGGAGTTCTGGGTTGAGTTTTGGGCAGATTTTGGGTAATTTTGGGTAATTTCGGGGTGATTTCGGTGTCCCCAGCTGTACGACACAGCCGAGTCCGTTCTGTGGTTCCTGCCGGGCCCTCACCGGCGCATCCCGCGCCTCCTGGCGAGGATGAGGAGTGCTGGGCTGAGTTTTGGGAAGATTTTGGGCAGATTTTGGGCAGATTTTGGGCAGATTTTTGGGGCAGATTTGGGGTGATTTTTGGCATTTCGGTTGTCCCCAGCTGTACGACACGGCCGAGTCGGTGCTGTGGTTCCTGCCGGGCCTGCACGGCGCATCCCGCGCCTCCTGGCGAGGATGAGGAGTGCTGGGATGAGTTTTGTGCTAATTTTGGGCAGATTTTGGGGCTGATTTTGGGCTGATTTTTGGCATTTTCGGTGTTCCCCAGCTGTACGACACGGCCGAGTCCGTTCTGTGGCTCCTGCCGGGCCCTCACCGGCGCATCCCGCGCCTCCTGGCGAGGATGAGGAGTTCTGGGATGATTTTGGGCAGATTTTGGGCAGATTTTGGGCTGAATTTTTGAGCTGATTTTGGGCTGATTTTTGGGCTGATTTTGGGCTGATTTTGGGCCGATTTTTGGGCTGATTTTGGCTGATTTTGGGGAATTTGGGCAGATTTTGTTATCCCCAGCTGTATGACATGGCTGAGTCCGTTCTGTGGTTCCTGCCAGGCCCGCACCCTCCTGGCGAGGATGAGGAGTTCTGGGCTGAGTTTTGGGCAGATTTTGGGGCAGATTTTGGGTAATTTTAGGAGGATTTTGGGCCAGATTTTGGGTTGATTTTCGGCATTTTCGGTGTCCCCAGCTGTACGACACGGCCGAGTCTGTGTGTGGTTCCTGCCGGGCCCTCACCGGCGCATCCCGCCGCCTGCTGCGCGAGGATGAGGAGTTCTGGGATGATTTTTGCGCTAATTTTGGGCAGATTTTGGGGCAGATTTTGCGCTAATTTTGGGCTGATTTTTGGGCTGATTTTGAGCTGATTTTAGGCTGATTTTTGGGCTGATTTTGGGCTGATTTTGGGCATTTTTGGGCAGATTTGTTATCCCCAGCTGTATGACATGGCTGAGTCCGTTCTGTGGTTCCTGCCAGGCCCGCAGGCTCCTGGCGAGGATGAGGAGTTCTGGGCTGAGTTTTGGGCAGATTTTGAGCAGATTTTGGGGCAGATTTTGGGTAATTTTAGGGTAATTTTGGGGTAATTTTGTTACCCCCAGCTGTACGACACGGCCGAGTCTTTGCTGTGGTTCCTGCCAGGCCCGCACCCTTCTGGCGAGGATGAGGAGTTCTGGGATGAGTTTTGGGCAGATTTTGAGCAGATTTTGGGCAGATTTTGGGGCAGATTTTGGGGCAAATTTTGGGTTGATTTTTGGCATTTTCAGTGTCCCCAGCTGTACGACACGGCCGAGTCGGTGCTGTGGTTCCTGCCGGGCCCTCACCGGCGCATCCCGCGCCTGCTGGCGAGGATGGAGAGGAGTTCTGGGTTGAGTTTTGGGCAGATTTTTGGGTAATTTTGGGTAATTTCGGGGTGATTTCGGTGGTCCCCAGCTGTACGACACAGCCGAGTCCGTTCTGTGGTTCCTGCCGGGCCCTCACCGGCGCATCCCGCGCCTGCTGGCGAGGATGAGGAGTGCTGGGCTGAGTTTTGGGAAGATTTTGGGCAGATTTTGGGCAGATTTTGGGCAGATTTTTGGGCAGATTTGGGGTGATTTTTGGCATTTTCGTGTCCCCAGCTGTACGACACGGCCCGAGTCGGTGCTGTGGCTCCTGCCGGGCCCTCACCGGCGCATCCCGCGCCTCCTGGCGAGGATGAGGAGTCTGGATGAGTTTTGGGGCAGATTTTGGGCAGATTTTTGAGCTGATTTTCGGCTGATTTTTGGGGCAGATTTTGGGCTGATTTTTGGCATTTTCGGTGTCCCCAGCTGTACGACACGGCCGAGTCGGTGCTGTGGTTCCTGCCGGGCCCTCACCGGCGCATCCCGCGCCTGCTGGCGAGGATGAGGAGTTCTGGGTTGAGTTTTGGGCAGATTTTGGGTAATTTTGGGTAATTTCGGGGTGATTTCGGTGTGTCCCCAGCTGTACGACACGGCCGAGTCGGTGCTGTGGTTCCTGCCGGGCCCTCACCGGCGCATCCCGCGCCTCCTGGCGAGGATGAGGAGTTCTGGGCTGGTTTTGGGAAGATTTTGGGCAGATTTTGGGCAGATTTTGGGCTGATTTGGGCAGATTTGGGGTGATTTTGGGCATTTTCGGTGTCCCCAGCTGTACGACACGGCCGAGTCGGTGCTGTGGTTCCTGCCGGGCCCTCACCGGCGCATCCCGCGCCTGCTGGCGAGGATGAGGAGTTCTGGGCTGAGTTTTGCGCTAATTTTGGGCAGATTTTGGGCTGATTTTTGGGCTGATTTTTGAGCTGATTTTGGGCTGATTTTTGGGCTGATTTTGGGCATTTTTGGGCTGATTTTGTTATCCCCAGCTGTATGCATGGCTGAGTCTGTTCTGTGGTTCCTGCCAGGCCCTCACCCTCCTGGCGAGGATGAGGAGTGCTGGGTTGAGTTTTGGGCAGATTTTGGGCAGATTTTGGGGCTGATTTTGGGCAGATTTTTGAGCTGATTTTCGGCTAATTTTGGGCAGATTTTGGGCTGATTTGGGCATTTTTGGTTGTCCCCAGCTGTACGACACGGCCGAGTCCGTTCTGTGGCTCCTGCCGGGCCCTCACCGGCGCATCCCGCGCCTCCTGGCGAGGATGAGGAGTGCTGGGATGATTTTGAGGCAGATTTTGGGGCAGATTTTGGGTAATTTTAGGGTGATTTTGGGGCTGATTTTGGGCTGATTTTGGGCTGATTTTGAGCTGATTTTGGGCGATTTTTGGGCTGATTTTGGGCTGATTTTGGGGAATTTTGGGCTGATTTTGTTATCCCCAGCTGTATGACATGGCTGAGTCTTTGCTGTGGTTCCTGCCAGGCCCGCACCCTCCTGGCGAGGATGAGGAGTTTTGGGTTGAGTTTTGGGCAGATTTTGGGTAATTTCAGGGTAATTTTGGGATGATTTCGGTGTCCCCAGCTGTACGACACGGCCGAGTCTGTGCTGTGGTTCCTGCCGGGCCCTCACCGGCGCATCCCGCGCCTGCTGGCGAGGATGAGGAGTGCTGGGCTGAGTTAGGGCAGATTTTGGGCAGATTTTGGGGCAGATTTTGGGTAATTTCGGGGTGATTTCGGTGTCCCCAGCTGTACGACACGGCCGAGTCAGTGCTCTGGTTCCTGCCGGGCCCTCACCGGCGCATCCCGCGCCTGCTGGCGAGGATGAGGAGTTCTGGGCTGGTTTTGGGCAGATTTTGGGGCAGATTTTGGGGTGATTTTTGGCATTTTTGGTGTCCCCAGCTGTACGACACGGCCGAGTCCGTGCTGTGGTTCCTGCCGGGCCCTCACCGGCGCATCCCGCGCCTGCTGGCGAGGATGAGGAGTTCTGGGATGATTTTTGCGCTAATTTGGGGCAGATTTTGGGGTGATTTTGGGCTGATTTTTGAGCTGATTTTGGGCTGATTTTGGGCTGATTTTGGGCTGATTTGGGGAATTTTGGGCTGATTTTGTTATCCCCAGCTGTATGACATGGCTGAGTCCATTCTGTGGTTCCTGCCAGGCCCTCACCCTCCTGGCGAGGATGAGGAGCTCAGGGCTGATTTTGGGGCAGATTTTGGGTAATTTTGGGTAGATTTTTGGCATTTTCGGTGTCCCCAGCTGTACGACACGGCCGAGTCCGTTCTGTGGTTCCTGCCGGGCCCTCACCGGCGCATCCCGCGCCTGCTGGCGAGGATGAGGAGTGCTGGGCTGATTTTTGCGCTGATTTTGGGCAGATTTTAGGGGTGATTTTGGGGTGATTTTTGGCATTTTCGGTGTCCCCAGCTGTACGACACGGCCGAGTCGGTGCTCTGGTTCCTGCCGGGCCCTCACCGGCGCATCCCGCGCCTGCTGGCGAGGATGAGGAGTTCTGGGCTGAGTTTTGGGCAGATTTTGGGTAATTTTGGGCTGATCTCGGTGTCCCCAGCTGTACGACACGGCCGAGTCTGTGCTGTGGTTCCTGCCGGGCCCTCACCGGCGCATCCCGCGCCTCCTGGCGAGGATGAGGAGTTTCGTGGCGCGGCGCGTGCGGGACAACGCGCGCAGCCTGGACCCGCAGAGCCCCCGCGACTTCATCGACGCCTTCCTCATCCACATGGACAGGGTGGGTGCTGGGGGTCCTGGGGGGGTCTGGGGGGATTTTGGGGGGTTTTGGGGGGTCCTGAGGGGATTTGGGGGCATTTGGGGGGTCCTGAGGGGGTCCTCAGGGGGTCCTGGCGGGGTTCTGAGGGGATTTGGGGGCGTTTGGGGGTCCTGAAGGGATTTGGGGGGGTTTGGGGGACGCTGGGGGGGTTTGGGGGTGTTTCGGGGGTCCTGAGGGGGTCCATGGGGGAATTTTTGTGGGATTTGGGGGGATTTGGCCTCTCCTGGGGGGGTTTCTGTGATTTTGGGTGGGATTTGGGGTTTTTGGTGCTTTCTGTGATTTTGGGGTGGGATTTGGGTTTTTGGGGTGGGATTTGGGGGGGTTTGGTGCTTTCTGTGACTCCGGGGTGGGATTTGGGGTCCCGGCAGGAGCAGGGGGTGCCGGGCTCGGCGTTCACGCAGGAGGACCTGGAGCTGACGGCGCTGAACCTTTTCTTCGCCGGCACCGAGACCACGAGCTCCACGCTGCGCTTCGGCCTCCTCTTCCTCATGCGGCACCCGCACGTGCAGGGTGAGCCCCAAAACCGCCAGGCCCGAACCCCAAATCCCGAATTCACCCGTGCCGAACCCCAAATCCCGAATTTCCATCCCAAATTCACCCGTCCCGAACCCCTAATCCCGAATTTCCAAATCCCGAATCCCGAATCCCAAACCCCAAATCCTCAATCCCAAATTTCCATCCCAAATCCCCAAATCCCCAATCCCAAATTTCCATCCCAAACCCCCAAATCCCAAATTCCCATCCCAAACCCCCAATCCCGAATTTCCAAATCCCAAATCCCCGAATCCCCAATCCCGAATTTCCATCCCAAACCCCCAAAATCCGAAATCCCAAATTTCCATCCCAAATCCCAAATTTCCACCCCAAACCCCGAATCCCGAAATTGGAAATCCCAAATTTCCATCCCAAACCCCCAAATCCCCAATCCCAAATCCCAAATCCCCAAATCCCCAAATCCCAAACCCCCAAATCCCAAATCCCAAATTCCATCCCAATCCCAAATCCCCAAATCCCAAATCCCCAAATCCAAATCCCAAATCCCAAATCCAAAACCCCCAAATCCCAAACCCCAAATCCCAAATCCCCAAATTTTCATCCCAATCCCAAATCCCAAATCCCAAATCACCCATCCCAAACCCCAAATCCCGAATTTCCAAATCCCAAATCCCGAATTTCCAAATCCGAAATCCCGAATTTCCATCCCAAATTCACCCGTCCCAAACCCCAAATCCCAAATTCACCCATCCCAAACCCCCAATCCCGAATTTCCAAATCCCGAATCCCGAACTCCGAATCCCAAATCCCAAATCCCAAATTTCCATCCCAAACCCCGAATCCCGAATCCCAAATTTCAATCCCAGATTCCCCAAATCCCCAAATCCCAAATTTCCATCCCGAATCCCAAATCCCAAATTTCCATCCCGAATCCCAAATCCTGAATCCCAAATCCCAAATCCCAAATTTCCATCCCGAATCCCCAAATTTCCATCCCCAATCCCAAATCCCCAAATCCCAAATCCCCGAATCCCAAATCCCCAAATCCCCAAATCCAAAATCCCAAATCCCCAAACCCCCAAATCCCAAATCCCAAATCCCAAATCCCAAATCCCCAAATCCCAAATCCCGAATCCCAAATTTCCATCCCAAATCCCAAATCCCAAACCCCCAAATCCCAAATCCCAAATCCCAAATCCCAAATTTCCATCCCAAACCCCAAATCCCCAAATCCCAAATTTCCATCCCAAAATCCCGAATCCCAAAATCCCGAATTTCCATCCCAAATCCCCAAATCCCCAAATCCCAATTTCCATCCCAAATCCCAAATTTCCACCCCAAACCCCGAATCCCAAATCCCAAATCCCAAATCCCAAATTTCCACCCCAAACCCCGAATCCCGAAATTGGAAATCCCAAATTTCCATCCAAATCCCAAATCCCCAAATCCCCAATCCCAAATCCAAACCCCCAGATCCCAAACCCCCAAAATCCCCCAAACCCCGAATCCCAAATCCCAAATCCCAAATCCCAAATCCCCAAATCCAAATCCCAAACCCCCAAATCC
>JAFCGX010000237.1:0-29113 GCA_019023105.1 Diglossa brunneiventris
TCTTTTCTCTTTTCTGGGCTGGTGCTGGCTTCTCTCTCATGGCTCTGTTTGGCCGGGCTGGCTCAGCAGCTGCCGGGCAAGGAGACAGGGGAGGCTGCGGAGCTTTAGCCAGAGCAGGCTGGCTGTGGCTGTGAAGCTCTTGCTGTCAAGCTGCTTCTTCTTCTTAGCGTGGCTGAGACCAGAGACTTCTGTAGCTGGTGTAGAAAATTAAACACTAACTATAAAGCTGATCTGAACACAACTGAGCCACATCTTTCTGTTACAAGTTATTGGCGGGTTAGGTGGGCTTTGGGCATGATGTTAACTTTTTCAGTCTTCAATCTTCTTTTGAGTGAGAGAAAAGACAAAATGCAAGTATATTTAAAAACACCATGAAGACATTCAAGTTAATAAAGAAGAAGTAAGTCCCAGATGGGAGGAGTGAGAAGATGCTTTGTTTTTAGAGCTGAAATCCCTTGTAAGCTATAAAGAAAAGACTCTTTTTCCTTATTACACATAAAACTATGAGGAGATGAAAGTGTTTGAATTGATATTAAGTAAAGGCTTCTACGTTAAAGTAAGCAGATGTTGAAATAGCTGTAAATTATGAGAAGTTGTCAAAGAGAGTAGTCTTGTGCATCTAAAAAAAATCTCTGTTCTTAAAGATGATGATTTTAGAGACAGATAATGAGAACTTTTGCCTTTGAACAGCTCATCTTTAAAACAATACCCCATAAATCAACATAGCCCATTGACAAGCTGTGGGAAGGCTCGTAGAAATAAGAAAGATTTCACTACAGCAAGGTTCCCCTGGTGGTTGTTATTCATGACAAAATTGAGAACCATGAGAAAACTGTTTTTTCCTTTTTTAGAAAAGTCTCCATAACTTTAACAAGAAGGACTTCTCTCCCTAAGTGAACTAAAAAAAGACTATTTTGGAGGTAGTAAATGGACTAGAAGTCTTAAGTTTAGTTTCTTTACATTGTCAGAGAGAAGAAAGAAAAGTTGTGGGGAGAAATATTCTGAAAGTTTGCTTTGATTCTTATTACCTTTTTTTCCCTTTTAGTTACTTTTATAAAATTTTTCTTATACCTTTTTAAAGTTTTGCGCCTGCTTTACCTTTCTCCTAATCCTATCTCACAACAAAAAATAAGTGTATTAGTAATTAAACAACACCAAACCCACCACATTCTTTAGTACATTAACCAAAAAAAAAAATCTCAAAATTGAAGAAATCTTAAATTAGCAAACCAAAACCACTACACCCTAGCATAGACCCAGTCACTCCAGTATGATCCCAGTATGAATCCACTGTGATCCCAGTCTTCCCCAGCACAGTCCCAGTCAATCCCAGTTGCCCCCAGTGTAGATTCAGTGACTCCAGTCACTCTCAGTGTGCTCCCAGTCACCCCCAGTATGGTTACAGACACTCCCAGTCAATCCCAGTTGGTCCCACTGTGATCCCAGTTCTGGCCTTGCTGGGTCCCAGTGTGCTCTGATCCCACTTCCAGTGGGTTCCCAGTGCTGGGCGCAGTGTATCCCAGTGTATCCCAGTGTATCCCAGTGTATCCCAGTGTATCCTGGTGTATCCCAGAGTGTCCTGATGTGTCCCGGTGTGTTCCAGTGTATCCCAGTGTATCCCGGTGTGACCCAGTGTATCCTGATGCATCCCAGTGTATCCTGGTGTATCCCGTTGTATCCCAGTGTATCCCAGTGTGTCCCAATGTATCCGAGTGTATCCCAGTGTGTGCTGATTTGTCCTGGTGTATCCCGGTGTATCCCAGTGTGTCCCGCTGTCCCAGTCCATCCCAGCCTGTCCCAGTCCGTCCCAGTCCCCTCCCTTCACTGGGACTGACTGGGATCATACTGGTGGAAAGTGGAACCTTACTGGGCCAAGTGGATATGACTGGGAATGACTGTGAGTGTGATGAGGGCAACTGGGATATACTGGAAGTGTCTGTAACCATACTGGGGGTGACTGGGAACACACTGAGAGTCCAGCGAGTCCAAGGACAACGGTGACACTGTGGAACCTCATGGAACCAAGGGGATCATTGTGGCACCACTGGAGCCCATGGAACCAAGGGGATCATTGTGGCACCACTGGAGCCCATGGAACCAAGGGGATCATTGTGGCACCACTGGAGCCCATGGAACCAAGGGGATCATTGTGGCACCACTGGAGCCCATGGAACCAAGGGGCCGTGGTGACAGAGAGGGGCTTCATGGAACCCAGAGACCATTATGGCTCTGTGGGGCCTGATGGAACCATGGAGACCATGGGACCCTTCAGGGCCTGTGTCACCAAGGGGCATTATGGCACCTCAGGGCCCCATGGAAGCAAGGGACCATTGGGACACCTGTAGGGCCCCATGGAACAGAGGGAACATGGAACAGGTCTGGCTGGCTTGGCCTCCCAGGGACTGCCTGACAGGTCTGACTGATGCTGGAATGTCAAGGGCTGCCTCTCATTAGCTCCTGGAGCACTGGGGCTCCGTGCTTTCCTTGCTATGGAACAGAACTGTCCTTCTTCTAAGTACCCATGGCCAGAATTGGGATTTCACCTCCAAATTTCCTTCTAGCCAGGGATTGCTCCAAAAGAATATTGACCGGACAAATCTGGCTGGTAGTGGTTTCAAGAGGGTCACCTCCCATCTGTCCCCAAAAACACTGGGGAAGGCTCTGTGCTTTCCTTCCTATGGAAAGAACTGTCCTGGTTGCTTCAGGCACCCATGGCTGAGATTGGGTTTCAACCTCCGAATTCCCTATCTCCAAAGACTGCTCCCAGACAAAATCTGCCATTCCTGACAAGTCTGGCTGGCCTTGGCCTAGTGAGGCTCTCAACCTGCCTTCCAAACACTGGGGCTCTGTGCTTTCCTTCCTATGGAAAGAACTGTCCTTCTCATCCAGGTGCCCATGCCAGAATTGGGGTTCCACCTCAACACTGCTTACTGTGACAGACTGGAGGAGATTGTGGGCTGAAACATTTGTGTGTGGGGGAGGAAGGAGCAGGTCCAGCCTTGCCCTGCCCTGGAACCCCAGCCCTGCCCTGCCCTGGAACCCCAATCCCCCCAGAGCCTCTATCCCAGCCCAGCAGTGGCTGCCAGTCCCTGGCACAGCACAGGCAATGCTCCACAGCCACCTCTGCAGCCCCCAGCCCAGCTCCTGAGGGACCAAATGAGCCCAAGTCCCACCTGGGGGAAGGGCCCAGGGAGACCAAGGGGTATTGAAGGCTGACCACAAGGCAAGCACACATCTTGGCCCTACTCCTCTTGGAATTTCCATCTGAACAGTGCTGGAATCCAGGAGTTGGTAGCTGTGTGCGTGCCTCTCTGTATCTTTTTTGTCTTTCTCTCTTTCTGTGTCTTCTTCTTCTGTTTCTGTGGTCCTGCAAATTTTGATTAATATTAATTGAACAGGCTTAGAGTTGTCAGTTGAATGGGCAAATCAATGCTTTGAGAAGTGTTTTTTGTTGATTGAATGTCTGTCATAGTTTTACACAAGAAGAATTTTAAAAAGTAACACAAAACTTTTTGTGTAACAGAAAATCTGTTAAACCACTAAGAAACTGAAAATGCCTCTGTGAAACACAAATGTTAAAGATGAAAAAACCCAGGAACCTCCTCTTTCTGTTCCAATCAACAAAGAAGCAGCCGGCCCAGCCAGGCCCATCTCAACCAAACCAAACCAAACCAAACCAAACCAAACCAAACCAAACCCAACCAACCAAACCAAACAAACCAAACCAAGCAACCCTGCCATGGGCCGAGCCACTTCCCCTCCCCAGGCTGCCCCCTCCCCACTGGCCCCATTCAAACCAAACCAAACCCCAACAACTCCAAACAGGAAAACAAAAGAGGCTGCAAAACCCCAACCAGAACAAGCCAGCCACAGCTATTAAAGCCTTACCATCAAGTGCCCTCCCCCCAACACAACTCAAACCAAAACCCCCTGCAACCTACAATGCATACAAAATAACCCTACAACCAAAATTAAACACAAAAACCCCAAAACCAGCCCTAAAACCAATTTTACACAACCCAACCACAACTTCCATCACAAGTTACTGGCAGGTCAGGTGTTAACCCGTTTAATACTTCAATCCTCCGTCGAGTAAAAGAAAAAAACCAAAATATAAGCATATAAAAAACCTATAAAACCATCAAAGTCAGTAAAGAAGAATCTAAATACCAATTAAAAAAGAAGGAAAAATATCTTAATTTTAAATTAAAATCCTCTTATAAACTATAAAGAAAAACTCTTTTTTATAAACACATAAAACTATAAAAAAATAAAAATATTCAAACAATATCAAACAAAAACCTGCATACTAAAAAACAACTTTTAAAAAAACTGTAAGCATAAAAAGTTTAAACAGAAAAAAAAAAAAGTAATCCAGTACCCCCTAGAGAAGATCTCTATTCCAAGAGATAAAAATAATTTTAAAAGTAAATAATAAAAACTTTTACCTTTAAACAAACATCTTTAAAACAATATCGATAAGTCGACAAGGCCCATCAAGAAGCTGTAAAACACCTTGTAGCAATAAAACAACTTCACAATAACAAAGTTCCCAGACAACTGTGATCCATGACAAAATTAAGAACACAAATATCTATTTTTCCTCTTGTAAAAAAATCTCCATAACTCGACAGAAAAACTTCTCTCCCTAAGTAAACTAAAAAAAAACTATTCTAGAAATAATAAAATTACATAGAAATTTTAGATAGTTTCTTACATTGTCATAAAAAGAAAAAGTTGTAAAGAAAAATAAAGCATTCTAAAGAGCTTATTTTAATTCTATTACTTTTTTTTTTTTAGTTACTTTTAATAAAATTTTCTTTATACCCTTTGGAATTTTAAGCCCACTTTAACCTTTCTTCTAATCCTACCTCACAACAAAATAAATACATAAAATACTTAACCGACACTAAAACCCAACCAATTCATCAATACATTAACTAAGAAATCTCAACATTAGAAAAAATTTAAATTAACAAACCAAAACCACTACAATGTCATAAAAAACATTTGCCAAAGTTTCTCTGATTTTCTAAAGTCACCAGTAAAGTCTGTTTAGTTCTTTTGAGCTCCTGACAATCTCTTGTTGGTATTTCTCCAGGGAGTCCAACTAGAGGACCAAACATTGCAAATTCCCTTTAAATGTCTCCTTGAGAGAGCTGTTTAAGGTTTGGGAATCAGGGCATGTCTGTCCTGCTTGGCACAGCCCAGGCAGGGCTTTCCCAGCCACATCCCACACTCCATTGCCCAGCTGGAGCCGCTGGTGCCTCTGAGTTGTGCTGCCCCAGCCCCAGGGACGCTCTCCTTGTCTGCCCATTCCCCCACGGTCTCTGGGCAGGGATGGCCTCAGTGGGGGCTGCTGACATGCTCAGCACCTTGGAGGCTGCTGCTGAATTTTCCTGCTCCAGAGGCTTGTTCAGCCTTCAGCTCTTGAGTGCAGGAATTCAGTGTCCCAGGGCTCATTACCATTCAGAACACCTTAACAAGCCAAGCCTCTGGGAATAATTTTATTTAAGTGTTCAAATCTTTTGTGGTTAATGAGACAAATTTCAGAAATGTATTCAAAATGAATAGATTCTATTTAAAAAGACAGTGAGAAAAGATTTTTTAGGTCCTGTTTAGGTTTTTTCTCCTGTTAATTCATTGATATTTACCATCTCCGATTGACACTGAATCCAAGTATTTCTCCAGAGGCTTGTTCAGCCTACAGCTCTTGAGTGCAGGAATTCAGTGTCCCAGGCTCCAACATTCAGAACACCTCAACAAGCCAAGCCTCTGGGAATAATTTGATTTCACTTTCCAATCTCGTGTGGTTAATAGAGAGATTTCAGAAGTGCAACAACTGAATATGTTCTTTTTAAAAAGACAGTGAGAAACATTTTTTAGGTCCTGTTTAGTTTTTTTTTCCTCTGTTAATGCAATCTATAATGTCACTGAATCCAAGAACCTCCTCATACAGTTTGAATAGATATGAAAACCAAGACCCTTCATGGCTGACAATCAATCAGACTCTGTCCCTACCCACACCCCACCATTTCCCCCATCCAAGCTCTGGCACTCAGAGCAGCCTTGTGCAAATCTGAGCTCCCTCCAGCCCAGGCTGCACCTGCAGCTTTCAGCTCCTTGGCTCCAACTCCCACCTGCTTTCCTTGGAGAAGGAGCTGCCTGAGACACAGAGGGATGTTCATTTCTTGTCATCCAACAAAGCCACAGGAAGGCACAGCCCCATCAAATGCATCATTCCTCTATGTTGGATATTAAAGCCACTTTCCACAGCAGACAGTCTCAGAGCAATGGAAAACACCTTCTGTGCCCAGCACAGATCCCAAGGTCCCCCCAAACCCTCCTGCCCGATTCTGCCCAGATTTGCTCTTGCACACACGAGTCACAGGCTGAAGTCAGGAGCCCCCTCCATGCCAGAGGGGAGAAAAGAGAGAAAGGGGATGAAGAGCTCTCCTGTGCAGAGCCAAGTCCAAGTGCAGCCCCTGCAGTGGGAAACCACACTCATCAGGTTTGTGTCCTTTGGGCTCAGGGACTGGTGACACTCAGAGGACAGAAAGTGATTGCTCTTGCCAACAAACACAACTTGAACATTAGAACAGTTTAATAATCATCATAGCTCTTCTCTCAGCCCTCTGAGATGTCCCAGCAGCATCTGACATGTCCACCATCCCCCAGGGATTTCCTTACAGGAAGAGTTTTAGACAAAGACATTAAAAAAAGGTAATTCTAGGATAGATAAAAGTAATTAGGATGTTGACTAATGTGATATTATTTGAATTTTCAGAGATATGAGAACTTCTTAAGTTCAAAGCAAGAAGCCAGTCAGTTGAGAGCACTCAAATGACCAGAAAGAATCTGGAGGAGGAAATCTGGGAGCAATGGGAGGGACATAGATCCAGCTGGTCTAGTGAAGAGACGTCTTTACACCTGGCCATTTAACCAGGAGGGCTGGAAACATCTGAAGGAAGGGGGTCATGAAATATTAGACTGAATGTTGATGGCAAAGGTAGAGGGGAAGATCAGTATTTCTTCTCCTGCCATCAGTAAAAGGATCCAGTAGATCCAGGAAATTCCTGTTCCTGGCGGGGAAACTTTGCCATTTCTTAAAAGTACTCAAATGACCCAGATAATAAAAATGTGCTTGTATATTACAAAACTAACAGGTGTCAAAACCTGTGCCCCTTTCCAGGCAGACATCAGTTGTGTGCCCATGAACAGGCAGTGCCACTTGTGCCCTGAGGTGCCCAGCTGGGATTGGATCTCTCCGAGAGCACCTGAGGGAGAGCAGAGCACCTTGCAAGCTGCAGGTCCCTGACAGCCCCGCAGGGCTCCTGTGCCATCAACATCTGCTCTGCTCCAGCCTGAAACAGGGCCCAGCATGGTGCCGGGATCATCAGAGAGCTGAGGTGTGTGCTGGAATTCAATGCCCTCCCCATCCCGCAGCAGCCCTGCGTTTTCCTCCTGCAGCCTTGGACTCCAGCCCAGCCATGGAGGCTCTTGGGCTCTGGAGTGTTGCTGCAGCCCCCAAGGGCAGCTGAGCTCTGCCTTTGGCACAGTCAGGCCTGGCCAGCGCAGGCCATGCTCAGCAATGCTTGTGTGTGCCTGGCCTTGCTGTCAGCCCCGGCAGCGGCTGCGTGGCCCCTTTGTGGCCCTGTGCTGGCCCAGCCATGGTGGCCCAGCCCCTGTGCAGGCCCAGCCAGGCCAGGAGCATTGCGGCTGGGAACGGCCCTGTGCCGTGGTGCCCACAGCAGCTTGGGGCTCTGTGCCCCATGGCCTCCCTGCTGGGCAGCCTCTGCCAGCTCCTGCAGAGCCCCGGCACCTGTGGGGCTGCACAGACAGCCCTGGCCCGGGCTCTGCCGCCTCTGGGCCAGCAGAGAGGCAGCCAGGGCTGGCCATGGCCGGGAACAGGCCTGAGCCCCGCAGGAGATGGAGCTGGGCCACAGCCAAACTCAGCCCAGGCCAGAGCTGGGCTCAGCAGCCAGGGCTGCCAAGGGCTGGGCACAGAGGCTGGCACGACAAATGTCCTGGGCCCCCTCCCTGCTGGTCCATGCCCCCAAGGGCACAGAGCAGCCTCCTCTCTGGGCCACTTGCCTGTTTTCAATGCCTGCACAGGCGCTGGCCCTGCCCCACAAGGCCTGGCCTGAGTCCTGCCCTGCCACGCTCAGCCAGGCTGAGATGGACACTGATGGTTTCTGGGCAGGCTCTCGGAGCCCAGCCCAGCTCCCTGCAAGCTCTGCCAGCTGCCCTGAGCTCTGGGCAGCACCAAGGGCCTCTCCCCAGCCCAGCCCAGCCGCCTCTGTCCCACAGCTCTGCTCAGGCCAGGCTGCTCTGGCACTGCCCCACGGCCTCACCCTGGCAAGGGCACAGCAGCAGCTGCAGCGCCACAGGACTCAGCCCCAGCCATGGGGAAGGTGCTGGGCCAGGCCAAAGGAGGCTCCCTGGCTGCCCTGCTCCCCTCGGGCTGAGGTGCTGAGAGCTCTGCAGCCCCTGCTGCCATCCCATCTGCCCAGGGCAGCACAAGAGCCCGGCCCTGGGCCCTCAGGGCTGCTCCTGCTCCAGGCCCAGGGCCCATGCCAAAGCTGGGGCAGCCACAAAGGGTGATTGGAAATTGGAATGGGCTGCCCAGGGAGGTGGGTGAGTCACCATCCCTGGAGGTGTTGAAGGAAATACAGGATGTGGCACTCAGTGCCATGGTCTGGGGGACAAGGTGGTGTTGGGTCCCAGGTTGGACTTGATGCTCTCCAAGGTCTTCTCCAGCCGGGTTGATTCTCTGATGATTGTGACCCTGCAGGGCCCTGGGGAAGCAAGGGGCCATTGGGACACTGTGGGACCTGGTGGCACTACGAGGACCATGGTGACACTGTGTACGACATGGCAGCACAGAGCCAAGGGGCCACTGTGACACTGTGGGGCTGAATGGAAGCAAGGAGTCCATGGTGACAGTCTGGGTCCTGGTGGAAGCACAGAGGCCACTGTGACCCTGCAGGGCCCTGTGGAACCATGCAGAGCATTGTGACAGAGCAGGACCTGGTGTCAGGATGGGGCCGTTGTGACACTGCAGGGCCCCATGGAACCAAGGGGCCAGTGCTGCTCCTCAGGGACTCCTGGAATGAAGGAAACATCTTCGACACTGTGGTGGCCCTTGGGGCCAAGAGGCCATTGTGACACTGTGGAACCAAGGAGAGCATTGCTGCCCTGCCAGACCTCATGGAACCAAGGATCCACTGTGACACTGCAGGGCCTTGGGGGACCAACAATCCATTGTGACACAGCGGGGCCCAAGGATCCAAGGGACTTTGTGACACCAAGGGGTCCCATGGAACCAAAGGGACACTGTGACACTGGGAGGCCTCATGGAATCATGGAGACCATTGGGACACTCTGGGGCCTCATGGAACCGTGGTGACACCAAGTTGGCTGGGAGTGTTGATCTGCTGGAGGGTAGGAGGGCTCTGCACAGGGCCCTGGACAGGCTGGATCCAGGGCCCAAATCCAACAAGGTGAGGTTTAACAAGTCCAAGTGCCGGGTCCTGCACTTTGGCCACAACAACCCCTGCAGCACTACAGGCTGGGGACAGAGTGGCTGGAGAGCAGCCTGGCAGAAAGGGACCTGCAGGGACTGATGGACAGCAGGCTGGACATGAGCCTGCAGTGTGCCCAGGTGGCCAAGAAGGCCAATAGATCCTTGCGTGGATCAGGAATGGTGTGGCCAGCAGGAGCAGGGCAGTGATTCTTCCCCTGTGCTCAGCACTGGTTGGGCATCACCTCGAGTGCTGTGTCCAGCTCTGGGCCCCCCAATTTAGGAAGGACATGGAGGGGCTGGAGCGTGTCCAGAGAAGGGCAACAAGGCTGGGGAGGGGTCTGGAGCACAAGTCCTGTGAGGAGTGTCTGAGGGAGCTGGGGTTGTTTATCCTGGACAAGAAGAGGCTCAGGGGAGACAAGGCAGTGTCAGGGCACAGGTTGGACTTGATGATCTCCAAGGGCTTTTCCAACCTTGCTGATTCTGGGATTTTTCTGGAACCACCCTTGGAGCAGCTGCAGGATGAGCCCTGGGCCTCCTGTTCAGAAGCTCCAGCAGCCCCAGGTCCCTCAGCTTCTCCTGCCAGCCCCAAAGCCCATCCTGTCAGTCCTGCAGAGCCTCTGCAACTCCTCCTCATTGCCCAGAGCAGGGAGCCCCAGAGCCAGACACAGCAGCCCAGATGTGCCCCCCTGGCCTGGGCTGCCTCTGGCAAGGGAGCAGCACCAGGCACTGCAGGAGCCTGCAGACAATTCCTGCAGCACTTGTAGGATGATCCTGCTGCCCAAGGGACGTTCCCATGGTGCCAAGTCAGGAACTGCAATGGGGAGTGGGGCCAGAGAGGAAAGGGCAAACAGGGATGGGCTGTTTGCAGGAGAGGGAACAGGGCTTGGGAAGAGAAAGAAATCTGGGGCAAGGAAGAGTAAAGAAAGCAAAGGTAAAGCTAAGGAAATGCTCAGGGCAGTTTGGGGGTGGCTGCCAGGCAGCCCTGGCTCTGAGCAACAGCATCTGCAGTGGCACAGGAAACTCCCAGCTGATGGGAACAAACTTTCTGGCTGACTGCAGAGGCCAGGAGAAAGCTGAGTGGTTTCCCTGGTGTCCCCCAGCCCTTGCTGGCCCCAGGGGCTGATGGCATTTGTGCTCGCTCAGGTTCATGTCCCCACAGCAACAGCATGGGGGTGCTCCCCCCTGCTGTGTGCAATGCAAACAGGGGCTGCTGAGCCAGTGCTGCCGTGTCTGTGCCTGCAAGGATGGGGCACCTGTGTGAGCTGGGGAGAGGCCAGGGCTGCAGAGGGGGGATGCTGTTGGCAGCTCCATCAGGACGCTCTGGGACGCTGCCCTGGGCTGTGCAGCGCACTGGGGATGGATCAGCCCCTGCTCTGCTGCTCCTTCCCCGTCTGCCCCAGGGCCCTTGCAGAGCCCCAGCCATGCTGTTTGCCCCCAGCCTGCCCACGGCCAGCCTGGGGCTGCTCACGGGGGTTTCTGTGCTGAGCGTTGGCCTGGCTGTGTTCTTGAGTCAACCTGGGCAAGGAGCCTGGAGCCCCCAGGGCCTGGCCTGAGGCGTCAGCGCTGCCCCAGCAGTGCCCATGGCCTGTCCCTGCTGCAGCCCCGGCACTGCCACCCCCAGGGCTGTGCCCGGCCCCGAGAGCACTCAGGCCCTGCAGCAACACCAGGGCCACCAGGGCAGCGGGGCAGGGCCACGACAGCAGAGAACCTCCAAAATGAAACCAACAAGAAGTATCAAAGATGACATTTATTAGAAGTGATTTGCAAACATTGGCCAGCAGTTTAATGTCCCTGAAAGCATCCAGTCATCAGTCTCCACACTGCAGCCTTGAGCTCCTGGTTCCTGAGGCTGTAGATGAGGGGGTTCAGGGCTGGAGGCACCACCGAGTACAGAACTGACAGGGCCAGATCCAGGGATGGGGAGGAGATGGAGGGAGGCTTCAGGTAGGCAAATGTGCCAGTGCTGACAAACAGGGAGACCACGGCCAGGTGAGGGAGGCAGGTGGAAAAGGCTTTGTGCCGTCCCTGCTCAGAGGGGATCCTCAGCACGGCCCTGAAGATCTGCACATAGGAGAAAACAATGAACACAAAACAGCCAAATGCTAAACAGGCACTAACTACTAGAAGCCCAAATTCCCTGAGGTAGAATTTGGAGCAGGAGAGCTTGAGGATCTGTGGGATTTCACAGAAGAACTGGCCCAGGGCATTGCCATGGCACAGGGGCAGGGAAAATGTATTGGCCGTGAGCAGCAGAGCATTGAGAAAGGCACTGGCCCAGGCAGCTGCTGCCATGTGGGCACAAGCTCTGCTGCCCAGGAGGGTCCCGTAGTGCAGGGGTTTGCAGATGGACACGTAGCGGTCGTAGCACATGATGGTCAGGAGGAAATATTCTGCTGACAGGAAGAACACAAAGAAAAACAGCTGAGCAGCACATCCAGTGTAGGAGATGTCCCTGGTGTCCCAGAGGGAATTGTGCATGGCTTTGGGGACAGTGGTGCAGATGAAGCCCAGGTCGCTGAGGGCCAGGTTGAGCAGGAAGAAGAACATGGGCGTGTGCAGGTGGTGGCCGCAGGCTACGGCGCTGATGATGAGGCCGTTGCCCAGGAGGGCAGCCAGGGAGATGCCCAGCAAGAGGCAGAAGTGCAGGAGCTGCAGCTGCCGCGTGTCTGCCAATGCCAGCAGGAGGAAGTGCCTGATGGAGCTGCTGTTGGACATTTGCTGTGGCTGGACTTGGGGGATCTGTAAGAAAAACAATCATGGAATAGTTGGGTTTGGAGAGGACTTGAAATATCCCAGCACAGGCTGGGGGCACTTTCCCCCCACTGCCTGCCCAGGGCTCTGCTGCCTGGAGCTGTCCCTGCCAGCAGCTGCTTCCCTGTGCCCAGGGCTGGGCCCTGCCAGTGCTGCCAGAGCCCAGCCCAGCCCTGGGGGCTCAGCTCTGCCCTGCAGACCCCTCCCAGCCCTGGCACTGCCCAGGGGCAGCTCTGGCTCTGCAGGCTCTGATGGCAGCGTCAGAGCAACCCTGAGGAGGCTGGAAAAGCGACACTGATGCTGCATCTAAGGGGCCCTGTGCTGATTTCTATCACTGCCCTGGTTTTGTAAGATCAAATTTTTTTTTCTCAACCTGAACTTAGAGATAAATATTTATGTGCAATTTCCCATCCCAGCAACCCAGAGCAGTAGATTATAAAAGCAGGATTTTCCCTTTTACGCAGCCCCAGCCTTGCTGTGCTCCCTGTATAATCTACTTGGAAATGTTCTGCAGTTAAATATCATGCTGGGAGCAGTCCTGAGCAATGCAGCATCCTCACCACACAAGGAGAACACTTCCAAGCCACACCAGCTGTCTCCTCCCACCCAGACCTTGCCCCCAGTGCTGGGAGCAGCTGCCAGGGCTGGCTGAGAGCTGTCCCTGGCAGGCAGCAGAGTCCCTGCCCCAGCACAGCGCCCTGGGCTGCAGGACCCTGCTCTGCAGGACAGCCCTGGGCACCCCTGGCTGCTCTGCACAAGAGACAATCAGAGAATGTACTCACAGGCTCTGTAGGCATTGCGATGTTCCAGCTTTAGGAGATGGCTCCAGGAGCTGCAGCTGCATTGTCCTGCAGCCAGAGGTTCCTGTGCCAAGGGCTGGCAGTGATTGTGCCCCAGGCACTTCTCAGCACCTTCCCAGCCTGACTGATTGAAGCTCTCTGTGCCTCTGTGCTGTGCCCGGGCTGGCTGCAGGCAGTGCCCCAGCCCTGCTGGGCTGGAGAAAAGCTGCTCATCAAGAGAAATGTGCTTTTGAAGCTCTTCTTGGTTACCAGGAGCTGCCTCTGTGCCAGGAGCCCAGCCCAGCTCAGCAGCACAGACACAGCACAAGGACTTTAATGAGCCTCTGGGGCTTTGTGCTCAGGCCCTTAACATCCATCCCTGAGAGGGAGCTGAAGAAACCTCTCCAGAACTCCAAGTCACAATCCAGCTCCAAAGTTTCTTGGATTTTAATGGGTCCCACTGAGGGACACGACTGAGAATGTGTCCCCAGGCCCCAGGCAGAGCAGAGAACTGCAGGCAGTGCTGACAGGTGGGGACAAAGAGAAGCCAAGTCTTGGTGCCCTGGGGCACAGCAGGGTCTGTGCCACCAAGGGCTGGGAGGAGACACCTTGTCCTGAGGCCCTGGGGCCTCCTGGCACAGCCCCAGCCAGGCTGGGCACTGTCAGCCCCTTGTCCTGCCCTCAGCATCCCCCCCTAGCCCACATCCCAGTGGCCTCAAGGATCTGCTGGAAGGAGTCCCTGGGGAGCCTTGCTCAGCAATGGCCCTGGGGGCTCCTGAATGCTCCTGCAGGGACTGCAGGTTTTTCAAAGGACTTTGGGTTTGGCTTTTGCCTTGGAGTCTCTGAGAGGTCTCTGCAATCATGGCCTCCAATTATCTGCTGTAATTAGTCCCTTGAGATTCTCTGTCTTTTGCAGCATTCATTGGGACTCATTAATATTTCAGGGTACTCAGTTTTTTTGCTACTTGGTGTTTCCCTTTTGATACAGACTCTATGAGAAAGATTGCTCAGTCACAGCCTCCAATTATCTGCTTAATGAGTCCCTGGAGAGCCGTTATCACTAACAACACTCAGTGGGCTCATTAATGCTTCAGAGTACTTCAGTTATTTTAAGGTACTTGGTGTTTCCCTTTTGATACAGACTCTGTGAGAGGTTTGTGCAATCATGGCCCCAATTATCTGCTTTAATGAGTCCCTTGAGAGCTTTGTACTGACACTCAGTGGGGCTCATTAATGCTTTCAGATACTCAAGGTTTTTAAGGTACTGTATGGATTTAAGAATACTTTTAGATACTTTTAAGGATTCTCCTTTCCACACTGAGTCTCTGAGAGGTTTTTGTGCCATCCTGGCCCCCAATTCTCTCCTCCAAGGAGTCCATGAGGAGCCTGTGTTGGCTATCTTCCTCCTTTCTGTTTTACAACAAAGATGGAACTGAAAGAATTTTGTAAGACTTTCTAAGAGCATCCAAACAAACATGGGAGAATTAACAATACAACAACTAAGAGAATTAATAGTCCTCTTTTAGCTGGACATCATCCCACCCTTTAGTCCCTTGGATTGGAAGAGTTTATTGAACCAGGCTTTGCTTTCCACTTGAAGCTTCTTGAACCCTTCCTTCAGTACCTGAATGCTCCTGTGGATTGACTCGCTGTGGCTGGAGAGGTTCATGCAGCACATGCCCTCAGAGTCTACACAGCCATGCCCATGTGCCCAGAGTAAAACCTCTATCGCTGTTCTGCACGGTGGCATGTCTGATGGTCTCTATGTCTGAGAGCAGGCCACTCAATGGGAGGGAGGTAGCATTGGTTTGCTTACTTAACAGGCACCCAGGATGGTCTAATTGTCCTAAAGCTTTAGCTGCAGCCACCCAAGGTAGTCCAAACTGGGGGTGCTACCATCCGATACCTGGATTAAAGCTTGCAAAGCCACCTCTTTGATATCATCCAATACTTCTCTGGAGATACCTGCTGCTTGATCATCTGGTAGGCTGTGTTGTCCTTCTCCAGCTAGATGGTTGATTGTCAAATCCGCCCTTGCCTCAATATTAGCATAGTCTGCTATTAATTGATTTAGTAAACACTTCCATCCCCCTTCCCACAGGGTGTATTCTGTAGGTGACAACAACATGGTCAGAATATATTATAAATCATAGGGGTTTAAGACGTGCTGTAAACATGGCCCTCATTAGGCCATGAAAACAAGGTAAGTCCTTCCTATGGTCTTTAGCTGCCCTACACAGATCCTTGATTTCCTCACAAACCAATGGCTGATACCTGGGATTCTGCCCCCTTCTTTCATATGGCGGCAACGAGGAGTTTCGGGGCTATTTGCCTGTCTCCTTCCTTAACTGGAGGCATGGCCCAGGGTGGAGGTGGAATGATTGACAGTGGGGGCATGACCCGCAGTTTTGGGGGTGCAGTCTGGAGGTTCGTTCAGGGCGGAAGAGAAGGTTGTGGTAGCAGGAAGTGGAGGAGCCAAGATGGAGGGAGGATGGTTGGGCTCCTAAGCCACATTCGGGCTCCTTCCCTCTTGAGTCTCCTCCAAGACAGCATGGCCGTTGTCATCTTGGAGCATCATGGAAGGTCTGAGAAAGGAAGGTTTGAGGGGAGGTCCTGAGTTAGGAGTGGCCAATGGATTGAGTTTTCGACACACTACTTGCTGGTGAAGGGTCTCAAGGATGGTGTGGAAGATGGGGAGCATGTGAGGTGCAATGGGATCCCTTTTAATCAAAAGGTTGTGCAGTTTAACTCCCACTGAGTCCCAAAACCCAGTGGTATGGATTTCATCAGCAGTGGCAGCTGGAAAATTTTTAATGATCCACCTCATGACTGATTTTAATTAGTCCTTTGAAAATATTATGTCATGATCAGTGAGAACTGAAGCATCCATATATGCTCCTTTCTACTTTGGACATCTGGCTGCCCATTTTTCTCTTTCTCCACCTTACGGGGAACAGCCACCAGAACACACTAAATCAATAATGGGACGTGGGTTCGTACTGTAAAAACACAGTGGCAAAATGGGCAATAAATGTCTTGCATTTCCCCAAACCCACCTGTAATGCTACGCAGATGAAACTGTCATTGTCCCTGCCGATCCTGGCCAAGGTCCCTCGAAGCAACGATGAATTTGCTGGGCCCGGCACAATCCAAAATCCCGGGGAGTGCTGGCCTATCCATCAGCTAACCCCAGCTGATGTGACTGACACAGGGAGCCCTGAATGTCATGGTCCCTGTTCGGGCGCCAAAGGTCACAATGAAGGTGGCTGCAACAAACCCCTCCAGTTCCCTGACTTCAGGGCGAGGGTGGCAAAATGAAAAGGAGCGTGTTTGATCGAATTGCCCAAAAGGAACTTTAATAACAGGGTGAAAAACAATAAACATGGAGAAGTTGAGGCCAGTACAAGGGGCAGGATCCAAAGACCTGAGACAAAGGGGAAGTAACAACATAGACACTTGGGGCTAGAAAACTAGAACAAAAACCATATAGAAGAAACAAGTAACCAGTAAACAAAGAGGGGACTAGAACTTGGACAACTTAGCATAACAACACTAAAGCCTTATGGGGGAACTCTCAAACTCATCCTAGAGTTAAACAAATGATTCTCAGGGCTTGAAACTCACACCCAGTTCTTTTGGAGTAAAATCTGGCTGACTCTGAGTTACAGCCAGGCTAACTCCCACACCGCTGCTTTGCTCTGGTCCCTTGGGACCATGTGGCCCAACAGAGCCACAATGATGTCCTTGGTTCCACAAGGCTCCACAGTGTCACAATGGTCCCTTGGATCCATGGTGCTCTGCAGTGTCACAATGGCCCCTTCGTTTCACAAGGCTCCCAAATGTCACATTGGTCTCCAAAAGAAGGAAACCACAGAGCCCCCATGTTTCAGGAGCTGATGAACGGCAGCCACAAGAGGCCAAGGCAAGCCTGACCTGTCTGTCCTGGCAGGTTTGCTTGGAGCAATACTTGGATATTTGAAATTAGGAATGCAGAGTCCTAATTTAAAACATAGTGCCTGGAGAAGAGGGATGGGTTTTTTTCATAAAAAGAAAAGCACAGAGCGCTTTCCAGTGTTTGGAAAACAGGTGAGTGCTGCCCCTCAGGAGTCAAAGACCAGCCAGACCTGTCTGTCCTGGCAACTTTTGTCTGGCAGCAATCCTTGAATACACAAACATTTGGAGGTGGAATCCTAATTTTGGCCATGGATGCCTGGAAAAAATTGACAGTTCTTTTCCATAAAAAGAAAAGCGCAGAGCCCCAGTGTTTCAGGGGCCAATGGGAGTGGCCTTCCACATTCCAAGGTCAGCCAGACCTGTCAGGTGACCCCTGGGAGGCCAAGGCAGCCACACCTATTTCGTGTTCCTTTGGTTCCACAGGGCCCTGCAGTGTCACAATGGCTCTCTTGCTTCCATGAGGCCCTCTGGTGTCATAATGGCCCCTTGGTTACACAAGTCCCTAAGGATCTTAATGGTCTCCATGGTTCCACAAGGCCCCACAGTGTCACAATGGTCTCCATGGTTCCATGGGGCCTTGCAATGTCACAATGGTCTCCATGGATCCACAGTGCCTTGCAGGATCACAACAGCCCTTTGGCCCGACGAGGCGCTGAAATGCAGCAATGGCCTCTTGGTTCCATAAAGCCCTGCTGCTTCACACTGGCCCCTTGGGACCATGCAGCCCAACAGAGCCACAAAGATGTTCTTGGTTCCACGAGCCCCCACAGTGTCACAGTGGCCCCTTGGATCCACGGTACCCTGCAGGGTCACAATGTTCCCCTTGGTTCCACAAGTTCCTACAGTGGAACAGGTTCCACAAGGGCCTGCAGTGTCACCATGGCCCTTTGGTTCCACAATGCTCTGCAGTGTCACATAGGAAGGAAACAAGTGAGCCCCAGTGGTGCAGGGGCAGATGAGAGGCAGTCACCACAGGCCAAGTCTAGCCAGACTTGACTGTACGGGCAGATTTTGTCTGGGAGTAACCCTGGATATAGAGAATTTTAGATGCAGAATCCCAATTTTGGCCATGGGTGCCTAGACAAGAAAGACAGTTCTTTCCCATAGGAATAAAAGCACAGAGCCCCAGTGCTTCACGGTCAGATGGGAAGTGGCCCCTGACATGTCAAATTCAGTGGGACCTGTCAGACAGCCCCCAGGAGGCCAAACCAGGCAGACCTGTTCCATGTTCCATTGACTTCATGGGTCCTAACACTGTCACAATGGTCTCCTTGATTCCATGAGGTCTGGCAATGTCACAATGGCTTCTTGGTTTCATGAGCCCCAACAGAGTCACAAGGGTCCATTGGCCCCACACAGCCCCGCTGTGAAACAATGGCTCCTTGTTTCTATTTTTAATCAATCACAATCAAACCACAGTTTGATCATTGATCCTTGCTTCCATAGGGCCCCTGAGCTGCACAATGGTCTCCTTGATTCCATGATTCCTGGATTCCACAGTCGCACCATGGTTTCCTTGGATCTCCATTGTCACAGCTGACCCATGGCTCCATGAGGTTCCGTAGTGTCACCGTGGTCGCTGTCAGAGGCTGGATGAGATCCATGTCCCGAGACACCTTGGGATGCTCGGAATGCCCGTGTGGGGCCAGGGCCGGGTCAGGCCTTGGTTTGTGGTGGGACAGAGCCCCCGCCCCAGCCCTGGCCTGGCAGAACTGTCAATCACACAGCAGGGGTGATGTTAACCCAGCTCTGATTGGCCCAGCTGTTAATCAATCAATCAATCACACACTAGCAGCTGGTGCTACCCTGGCTCTGATTGGACAAGCAACTGGCAGTCCCACCCCAGGGGCGGGCCCATGAAGGCCCAGGGGGTTAAAAGCCGGAGCACAAGGCCAGCCCAGGGTCTGGTTCCTGCCTTCTGCTGGGGTTTGTCTGTTGGTGATGCTGGGGGCCCCCGCAGTCGGTACCTGTGTGGGTGTCTTTCTATAGATCTGCTGTCTTTCTGTTGTTCTTTATTTCTTCTTCTAATCCTGCTTACCTGGAACATTTTTGGGTAACTTCACATGTTAAGGGTTAAAGGATTTTTAGGTTAAATGTGTGGGAATCCAGGCCACAGGGAATATTTCTCTGTCGGCTCTGAGGGAACCTGACCCCCAAAAAAACATTGCCTTTCACCTTCGCCCATGGAGAGGACTTCCAAGACTTTGAGATAGATTAGAATTTACCACAGTGTGATAGAAAATAGAGAGTAGTATAGGATGTCACTTGGGTAAGAAATTTAGGTTTTAGGGGTTTAAGTATGGTGTAGATAGAAAGCAAGATAAAGGAATTGGGGTGTAGTCCCTGTCTTCTTCTTCATGTACTCCATTTTCTGCAGTGTTGGTGGCACAGGGTGATTGGTCAAGGAAAGCACAGTGCAGAGGTTACATGGACAATCAAGGGATGAGTTACTGGTCGATAAGTAGAAGCAATGTACATTTTAAGCGTTAATTGGATGAGAAACATTTGAAATACTTTGTACATTTTGGGGCCATTTTGAGTAGTTTTTCCAGCATGCTAAGACTGGTGTAGACAGTAATGCAAAACATTAGATAACAGTTAACAAGAAGCTGAAGACTGAAAAAGTCCCGTGCATCTCCTTTTACCTGGCACAGAACTGCTACAGGAGGGTTTCTCACATCCAGGGAGCCCCCAGAAAGGCCCAGCATAAAACAAACATCAATAACTGGTGCCCCGACAATGTTTGTAATAAGTTGGCTTTTTTCCATAAAGTTGTTTACTGAAGGGTGTTGTCTTAATTAGCCAATCACGTGAAATGTGTTGATTAAATGATCAATGAGGTCCACCTGTAGCAAACCAAGATATAAAAGGAGTGAAAAATCAGGTGGCTTTTAGCCCTTCGCATTCTGTTCTGAGTCTGTGTCATCTCTGACTCAACGGTGACATTTGGGGATCTGTGGGGGCTATTGGGGATCCTTTCTGCACCATGTGACCCAACAGGAACTTCTCTAATAAACTTTGCCTGAAGCTCCCACTGTGCCCATGACAGGAACCCCTGTGAGTGTCTGGGACATCCCGGCTCTTTGGCAGCCTGGGGACTCCTGGGATGTCACCGTGGAGCCCCCGTGAGTGCCTGTGACAGATCGGTGCCTTTGCAGCCCAAGGTGCCCTGGGATGTCACCATGGAATGGCTGTGACTGCCTCTGACCACAGGGCTCTTTAGCATCCCCAGAAAGCCCTGGGAGGTCTCCATGGAGCCCCTGTCTCTGCCTGTGACATTCCAGCTCTGGAACAGCTTGGAGACCTTTGGAGTGTCACCATGGAACCCCTCAGAGGGCCTGTGACAAATCTGATCCTTAGCAGGCAACCATCCCAAGCCCCCTGTTGCTATGGTCAGTTTCCATGGCAACCATTAACAGGACCTGTTGCTATGCTCAGTTTCCATGGCAACCATCACCAGCCCCTGTTGCTGTGGTCAGTTTCCATGGCAACCATCACCAGCCCCCTGTTGCTATGCTCAGTCCCTTGGCAGCTCCATGGAGACCCCATGCCAGGGGTGGTTGCCATGGACACCAGCTCAGGCCTGCAGACAGAGCCCGTTGCCATGGCAACCATTGGCAGCCCCATCCCCAGGCTCATGGGATCCCAGAACCACAGAATTGGCTGAGCTGGGAGGGACCCATCAGGATCCTCGAGTCCAACTGCTGGCCCTGCACAGGACAGCCCAACAATGCCAGCCTGGGCCTGGCAGCGCTGCCCAAATGCTGCTGGAGCTCAGAGAGCCCTGGAGCTGGGAGCCTTCCCTGGGGAGCCTGGGCAGGGCCCCAGCAGCCTCGGGGCAAAAACCTTTTCCTGACATCCAACCTGAGCCTGCCCCGACTCAGCTGCAGCCGTTCCCTCCACTCCTGTCCCTGGGCACCAGAGGGAAGAGGTTCCCACAGCCCCAGCCAGGGACCCGCTCCCAAGGCTGTTGCCATGGCCACCAGGGCTGGCACCAGCTGGGATGCTCGGTTTCCATGGGCCGGGCTTCAGGAATGGGATTCCCCCAATTTCCTGCTCCCGCTAAAACCGCGCTGCCCTTGCTGCCCTCCCGCCGCCCATGGAAAGCACAGAAGGCAAGGATCCCGGGCTGGGATAAGAACAATTTATTGGGAACAGCAATGAGATAAGGAACAAACAGAAACAGAAACAATATTGATAACAGAAGGGATAAGAAAAACTATTTACAGAAAAAACTACAACATCAACAACTGTCTCTTCCTGGCCACATATTTCCCCCTGCCTGGAATGGACATCCTTCTCGTTGGGGAGAGAGAGAGAGAGAGAGAGTCCCTTTCCTGCCCCTGGCAATGACCTGAGGTGGGAGTGAATGTAATGCCACGGCCATGGCCAGACCCTCATGGTTTTCAATGCTACATCATGTCGCTGTCATGTCACATGTCACTGTCAGGGCAGGAAAAGGTACAGGTGTCTTCCCAGCATGGATCACAGGGAACATGGATCACCAGGGCTCTTCCCAACGTGGTTTTCCAGTGGGGGATGAAGTTGGAAAAGGGCACAAAGCTCCTCCTGCAATCAGGGCATTTGCAGGGCCTCCCTTACCGGTGCCTCCGTTGGTGTCTGGACAAGTGAGAGCTCTGGGTGAAGCTCTTCCCACACTGGGGACACTCGTAGGGCCTCTCCCCAGTGTGGATGCGCCAGTGGGTGATGAGGGTGGAGTTGTGCTTGAAGCCCTTCCTGCAGTCAGGGCAGCAGAAGGGCCTCTCATCCGTGTGAATTCGCTCATGCAGGAGGAGATGGGAGCTGGTCTGAAACCTCTTCCCACACTGGGGGCACTCATAGGGCCTCTCCCCAGTGTGGATGCGCTGGTGGATGATGAGGTTGGAGTTTTGCTTGAAGCCCTTCCCACAGTCAGAGCAGCAGAAGGGCCTCTCCTCTGAGTGAATCTGCTGGTGCTGGAGGAGACTAAAGCTGGTCCGAAACCTCTTCTGGCACTGGGGACACTCGTAGGGCCTCTCCCCAGTGTGGATGCGTTGGTGGGTCATGAGGGCAGAGCTGCAGCTGAAGCCCTTCCCACACTCCCCACACTCGTAGAGCCACTCCCCGGTGTGGATCATCTGGTGGCTGATCAGGTGGGGAGCTCTGCCTGAAGCTCTTCCCACACTCCAAGCACTTGTAGGGCTTCTCCCCATCATGAAGCTGCCCATGGACCACCAGCTCTGAGCTCTGGCAGGAGCTCTGTCCACCTTCCTGGCTCAGGGTGGGTCTTTCCTCCTCAGAGCATCCTGGCCTGGCGGTGGAGCCCCTCCTCCTGAGGGATCTCTGGGGCTTTTCCTCCACATTGAATTCCTGTGCCCTGGACCTGCCTGAATGCAAAACAGCCTCTTCCACGAGGGTTCTGCCGTGGAGATTTTTCCTCTCTGGTCTCCATCCTTAGCTCCTTGTCTGGGGGAGGAAGGACAAGGACAGGATGGGATTTGCCTCCATGCCACAGGGAAGGGGAAGGAGATCCCCCCAGTGCATCCCCGGCAGGACGGCGTTGGCAGCAGGGTTGTCCTGCAGCCGGGGGCCGTGCTGGGCTGGGAGATGGAGCAGGAGAGAGGGGGAAAGGGGCACTGACTTCCTCCTCACCTGCCTGGGTGTCCTGGGACATCTTCCTCTTCCTCACAGCCTCCGTCTCCATCCAGCCAAGGTTTTGGAAATGGGAAATCCTGGTTTGGGGAAAAATACAATGGATGAACACAGTTGGGTTAGGGGGTTCCTCCTGCCCAACTCCATCTCTGGTGTTGCAGCACATCCAGAACAAGCCTCTGTCATCAACCTGGGCTTCCAGAGCCCAGAGCACATTTGCTTAACCTGCTGATGGACAAGGCCAGAGATGGATTTTTGTGCAGCGCTCCAAACACAGCCTCTCACAATGTAGAGGGCCCAGACACAGAGACAAAACGGGGCTGAGGACACAGGGTTTTATAAGGAGGGAAAAACGGGCGGATCTGAGGGTCAAGGGCCAATGGGAACTGAGCAAAGTGGCGCAGAGGGGGGGCAGCCAACTGGGGAACCAATGAGGTAACAGGGGCGGAGCACTGCAGTAAACCGGGACCAATAGGGGACAAGAGAGGGGAGAACATTCTAGGGGGAGTACATATAAGGAAAAAAGGGCAGTTGAACTGGGTGATAGCAATGAAGCCTGCTGCATTAACATGAGCCTGGAAATGCCTATGGCTGAGACCATTATACTCAGAGGGGCGTCTCTCTTTGACCCTGGCCACCTTTGCCCTGAGGTATTACAGTTCCAATGCTGGGCACCTGGACCTCCACACTCTAGAAGTCACCGGGAATCTGGTGCCTGTGTAACCCTCCAAAACACCGAGATTCTTTCCCCCAAAATACACAAATGACCAAGATTCAGCAAAAAACCCCAGTCCTGGGTTTCCCCTATGACATCTCTCCACTTTGGGCTCCTGGAGGCCGCCCCTGTCTGGGTTGCTGCGGGTCAAGTTTGTATTGGTGTTTCCCTCTCTGGGCTGCTGGGGCTCCTGGCAATCCCGCAGGTTCCCCTTCTCTGGGCTCACCACTTTGGCATCACAGGCGTCCCAGGGGTCAGCACTGTCGGGGGTCCCTGTTTCAGGGTCCTGGGGTATCCATGGGTCCCCCCTGTCCAGGCTGCCAACATGTCCAGGCTTCTGGAGCACGCCCAGCTCTCGTATTGCCCGTTTGTGCTCCCCCCTTGCCGGTTTCCCTGCCAGCCCTGCCGGTGCCGGGCGATCCCCACGTGGCTCTGGGCTGACAGTGCAGCCCCTGGGCCGGGCAGAGTTGGCCCCCGGCACGGGGGGACCCTGCATCCTCCGCTGCCTCGGCAGCCGCGCCCAGCCCCGGCACAGAGCTCCGGCAGCCCCGCCGCCCCTGCCCAGGGAGCCCCGGGGACCCCCGCAGCCGGGGCCGGCTCTGAGCGAGGCGGCCCCCGAGCCCGGCTGCGTGGCCAGGGGGGCACGGCGAGCCCGGGGCCTCTGTGCCAGCGCTTGCCCCCGCTCTGCCTCAGCCTTTGCCCGGCCCGGCCCGGCCCCCCGAGCCCCGCCAGGCCCGCACGGCCACGGCCGGGCCGGGCCGCTCCCCTCGGAGCCCGCTGCGGACACGGCTGGGCCGGCCCGGCCACACGGACCCGCCTGCGCCGGGGGCCCACGGGCCGCCGAGCGCTGCCCGGGCCGCCCGGGCCTCGGCCCCGAGCACAGAGCTCTGCCCGGGGGCTCCCGGCCCGAGGGGCGCTCCGGGCCCGCCCGGCCGCTCCCGGCTCCCACAGCCCGCCCGGGGCCGCCAACAAAACATCCCAGCAACAAACCCACAAACCAACCACTGCCAGCCTGTCCTGCTGCGCCTTCCCAGGGAGCCCAAGCCCGCGGCAATGCCCCCAGGGCAGCGGGACAAAAAGCTGCTCCAGCCGAGCCCTTGGCAGCCCCAGCTGCGGCCCGGCCGTGGCACACCGATCCCGGCAGCTGCCCCGCTGCCGCAGCTGCGGCTCTGGAGCGGGGAGGCTCTGCGGGACCCCCGGGCTGCGCCCCCTCCCAGCCCGTGCCCGCCCCGCACCTTCAGCCCGGCCTCTCTCGCTGCTCCGGCTCCTGCACAGTCCCCGCTCTCCATTCCTTGGCCCCGGGCTCTCCTCTGGGGCTCCTGGAACAGCCGGCAATGGAAAACAATCGATTTTGGTGCTCCCTGGCGAGGCCACAACTGACACTTTGTTCCTTTAGCCTGGCTGCAGAGACCCCCGGGGCGTTTTCTGCACCCAGTGCCAGCCCCCAGCGCTTGCTGAAGGCGCTCCCTGCAAATGTACTGGAGCTGCCAGGGCCCTGTCCTTGCTGTCACCTGCTGGGGCTGGCCATGGACACAGCTCCTGGGCTTGCATTTCCAGCTGCTGTGCAGCCAAAGCTGAGGGATCTGCAGCTGCCTGAATGCAAAAACTGCAATAGGAGCCTCTCTCCAGGGGGAAATCACCCCCTCGTGTTCCACTCCAAGGCAATGCTGAATATACCTCCATTTTTTAGAACTTTTAAAGTATTTACCTCAAATAGAAGAAGAAAGGTTCCAGAGTAGACACCAAATGTTTAAAAAAAAAATTAATAATTCTCTTTTTTTTGGTTTTGTTTGTTTCCCAGTCTCCATATTTTCTCTCTACTATCCTTCATTTTCCTAGGAATTTCTCAGCACCCTCTGTCTCCTTTTTCTATCCAACACACCTTTAAACTTTAAACAGCAGCATTTGAAGTTTCCCTGTCCTGGTGTAACACGTGTTTAGGGTTTGGGTATCCCAGGACATGCACTCCTGAAGATTACAAATTACTTTGTGCTGTTCCTGCTGTCCCCTGGAATGATTTCACCCCAGGCATAGCTGGAACACTTCATGTAAAAACATTAATTATCCATTTACCACTGTCACTCTGCTCTTGACACAACTCTTTCTTCATTGTTATGGATGGAGAAAATGTGCTCTCTCCAAGGGGATAGAAGGGAATAACAACTCTGCTTTGGAATTCCATCCAGAATGTGCATATAAGGAGGAAAAAATGCCTGAAATATGTTTTTTATCTGTCTAATCTTAGCCAGACCTGGTGTCTTCTCCTAACCAGTCATTTCAATCCATGAAGACATAACAGAGGAATATTGACCTCATTTTCTCTACTTTTGGATATGTTTATATTTTTATTTAGCCTTACAAGATAAAAATTAATTAAATTCTTCCTGTGGAGAAACTGAGGCACAGGAGAAGACTGGGATTCATCTGCATAATTTGGGGTGTCTGTAATTTATTCATCTTAATTTAATTATCATCAAAGACAATCCAATCAACAAAGTGAACAGAGTTTAGAGTGTGAATCACCTGACAAAGTGCATGTCTGGTTTAGGGTGAAATAAATCACAGAATGGGTTGGGTTGGAAAAACCCTTCAAGATCATCCAGTTCTCTGCAGTCTGAGCGTGATTCAGCTGCCTTGGCACTGAATTTATTGAAACTTTAGTCAACCAATCCATGCATTTACATATTGCTGGTCAACAGGACGGGGAGCCAAGAGGAGCCCCATTCCCTCCTACAGCCCATCAGACACTTTGAGACACCTAAAATAGCTCCAGGAACCAAAGACCAGGCCAACGTGGTGACTCCACACATCACTTCTGCAGCCGGGGTGGAGGGACCTGGGAGATCACCCAAATCCTGGAATTACAGAATTGCAAAGGTTGGAAAGTGCTCTAAGTGCATCCAGTCCAGCTGTCAACACCATTAAACCCTGTCCTCATCCACACCCCCTTTGACACTTCCAGGGATGGTGACTCCACTTCTCTAGGAAGCCTGTTACAATTCTTGACAATGTAAATTAAAATTCCCAGATTTTAGTGCCTGGAATAATTTTCCCAAGGTTAACTCTGGTGCCTAAAGGTACTGAAATCACATCATCCAGCACTGGGGGTCATGAGCTGTTCACTGTGCCCTGGGATACTTGATGGGGCTCTGGAAAGAGAGGAAAACAGCTGGAAAAGGAATTGTCCAGGCCTTGGTCACTCATTACAGTAATGGCTTGAGGAAGACCTTAAAAAGGAGAAAATGAGGCTCAGGGGAGACCTTATTGCTCTCTACAACCACTGAAAGGAGGCTGAGTGAGGTGAGGCTGGTTTCTTCTCCCAGGAAAGAAAAGCACAAGGGGAAGGGCCTCAAGCTGTGAAACAGCAAGTCCAGGTTGGATATTATGAAAAATTTCTTCACTGAAAAGGATGGTTAAGCATTGGAATGGACTGCCCAGGGAAATGCTGGAGATATCATCCCTCAAGTGCTCAGAACTGAGTAGGCATTGCACTTGGTTTGGTGGATGTGGTGGTATTCAGTCAAAAATTGGACCCGATGATCTTGAAGGTCTTTTCCAACCTGAAGGATTCCATGAAAGCAGAACTGCTCCAAAGCCTCCAGCTCCCTGGCAGCTGTGGCTCTGTTGTGGCTGTCTGGGCTGCGAGCATGAGGCGTTGGATGTCTGTTATTTGTATTATTTATTTAAGCAAATTATTTCTGTGCCCAGCATCTGGAAACATGCCATAAATAAAACACAGCAGAGTCTTAAATTTTGCTGCTATTCATAGGCAAATGTCCCTTGCCCTTCCCTGCACTGTCACAACAAACCTCTGTAAATAACATCCCCAGCTTGCTGTCAGTGCCAAAAGACATTGCAGAGCAAATCCACCTCCTGCCATCTTCTGGAGGAGAATTGGCAGGAGTCACCGACACCAAAATGCAGCCTGCACCTCCAGGAGAAACTGCCTAATGAGGAGAGTGGAGCACAGGAAGAGCATATCCTCTTACATTTGGGGGTTGCCACATGACCTCTAAAGACAATTCTATCTCCAGCTGTCTTCCAAATGGCTTTGAGCAAGGCTCCAAGAGGGAATTTTTAGGTTGGGGCATTTTCCTAAGGAACTAAATCTGTCATGACATGCAGCACAAAATATAAATCCACACACTAGGTCAGGCTGGGTTCCAGGTTCAGCCTAAAGTCCAGACTCTTCCACTCTGCACCAGCACTGAAGACGTGATTAGGGAGAGATGTCTCTGATTGAATTAATGTGCCAAGGAGATCATCTACCAAAGTCAACAACAGGGATTTTATTTAACAATAAATGTGGGGTAGAGAAATTGAAACAGATTGGAAACTGGAGTGAGAAGGAAAGAGAGGGAAAAGTGATGGCGGGGTGGATTGGGGAAGAGATCGAACAGTGGACAGTACAAGACTCTTGTTTCCAGCAGTGTCCCATCGGTCCCTCCTTGCCCTGTACTTCTCTGCACTGGGGTCCCGGTGGTTCTTGTGGAGGTGAGGACCCCAGGCCATCCATCCAGGGTTTACACCTTTCTCCACTCTATTTTAAGGGCACCCAGGGAGGCACTTTCCTGTTGTCCTGTGAAAGGAGAATGGGTTTGCCGTCATTTACCTGCAATGCTGAGGGCCCAAGGAGCATTCTCAGCTCCAAACCCCTCCCTGGGGGCAGGGTGGGGATGCACCCCCACAATGCAGCCGGGCCTAAAGTCAGCTTCTGTGGAGTGCCCAAGGCAGCGCTGCCATCCTTCCTCAGCCGGCTCTCCCTGGCCAGGCTGCCTTGCTGTTGGCTTGGGGCTGAGGGGCTGGGGCCGGCAGCAGGACCTACCTTTGGCAAGCGTTTGCCTTGGCCACCACCCCCCCATCCATCGGTGTGTGCCCAGGGCTGGTCTGTCCCTGCTGCCGTCGGCTCTGGGAGCGGCCGCTGCCCCCGGGCGCTGGGCGTGCTCAGGGTGAGCCGGCATCTCTGGGCATCGTCCTGGTGCTGGCGCCGGGCTCACTGCTGCGGCTGCTCCCTGAGGCAGCTGAAGGAGAAAAGGCGGCGCAGAGCCCGCCGGGCCGTCCTGGCCATGGAGCGCCGTGGCCGTGGGGCCGGGGGCTGCGGGACGGCTGCGCTGCCAGCGGGGCAGGCGGGAACGCTGCGGGCCGGGGGCTGGGCAGGCACTGGGCAAGCTCCTGCCGGCGGCTCCTGCCCGCAGGGCTTTTCCTGGGGAGGGGCGGCCTGGGCACGGCCAGCCTCCGTGCCTGCTTCTTGCGCCTCGTCTGCAGGGTCAGCAGGCAGGGCACAACCCACAGACACATTGGGGTCTTTGAGCAAAGCCCTGCGGAGGGGCTCGCTGTGCCCCTGGTCGCTGAGGTCACTGTCTGGAGGAGTAGGCGCTGCCTCTAACTCTTGGTCTCGTGCCGGGAGTGACAACGGGCTCTCTACCTCTCTGTCCCTCTCTCCCACTGCTTCTTCTTGCTCCCCCTTCTCCAGGAGCTCATTCTGCAGGGTTTCCAGGCACAGTGAGTCCTCAGAGTCAGAGCCCAAGTCTGCCAACGGCTCAGGAGACACAAGCTCTGAGCAGTTTTGTTTCGCGGAGATAGAAGAAAAATTCCACAACTCTTGTCAGAGTTGTAAAGCCGGTATGTTTATTTTTACAGCGCTGGACGCATGTGGGAATCATTCCCCTAAAATGACATGCGTGCCTCTGTAAACTCTAGACTTCTTTTTATCTCTCTTACAAATGCATATGCATACAATTTCACAATAGGCTCATA
>JAFCGX010000238.1:0-28958 GCA_019023105.1 Diglossa brunneiventris
TTTTTGGGGGGCTTGAGGGGGATCAGGGTAATTTTGGGGGGGTTGACGGAGGTCAGGGTAATTTTGTGAGGGTCTGTCAATGTAGGCTGATGCTGACAGCCCAGTCCATGGGGTTCAGGGTGGTGTTGGGGGGGTCAGTGCCACCGGGGGGGTGTCAGTGACATGAGGGGGTGACAATGCCAGGGCTGGTGGCCCTCAGCCCATCCTGGGGCCTCAGCCCATCCTGGGGGTGTCACTGACAGGGCTGAGGGCGGTGTCAGTGCCATGAGGGGGTGACACTGCCAAGGCTGGGGGGTCTCAGCCCATCCTGGTGGCCCTCAGCCCTCCCTGGGTGGGCTCTGGGTGCAAGACCACCCTGAGGGGCTGTGAGGGCTGTGAAAGGTCATGAGGGGCTGGGAGAGCTGAGGGGCTCTGGGAGCTGTGAGTGCAGTGAGAGTTGTGATGAGTTCTGAAGGCTGTGAGGGGCTCTGAAGGCTGTGAGAGACTTTGAAGGCTGTGAGGGGCTCTGAGGGCTCTAAGGGCTGTGAGGGGCTCTGAGGGCTGTGAGGGGCTCTGAGGGGCTCTGAAGGCTGTGAGGGGCTCTGAGGGCTGTGAGGGGCTCTGAGGGCTCTGAGAGCTTTTAAGGCTGTGAAAGCTGTGAGGGGCTCTAAGGGCTGTGAGGGGCTCTGAGGGCTGTGAGGGGGCTCTGAGGGCTCTGAAGGCTGTGAGGGGCTCTAAGGGCTGTGAGGGGCTCTGAGGGCTGTAAGGGCTGTGAGGGGCTCTGAGGGCTGTGAGGGGCTCTGAAGGCTGGTGAGGGGGCTCTGAGAGCTGTGAGGGGCTCTGAAAGCTGTGAGAGCTGTGAGGGGCTCTGAGAGCTGTGAGGGGCTCTGAAAGCTGTGAGGGGCTCTGGAAAGCTGTGAGGAGCCCTGAAGGCTGTGAGGGCTCTAAGAGTGTGAGGTCTGTGAAGGGCTCTGAAGGCTGTAAGAGCTCTGAGATTTCTGAAGGCTCTGAGGACTCTGAGGTTGTGAGGGGCTGCGAAGGGTCATGAGGGGCTCTAAGGGCTGTGAGGTCTGTGAGAGGGGGCCCCACTGCCGTCTCGCTGCCGCCTCCCGGCCGGGACTCACCGTCGGCGCGCTCGGCGGGCAGCGGGGCCGGCGGCAGCGGCGCGGCCGCGGGCCGGCATCGGAGCGGCTCGGCGGGGGCCGGGCGGGGGGCGCGGGGCGGGCTCGGGGCCCGGTTCCGGGCCGGGTTCGCGGCCGCGCTCGGGGGCCCGGCTCGGCGGGACCGGGAGCGGCTTCGCGCGGAAACGAGCGGCGGGAGCGGGGCGGCGCCGACCACCGCGGCGGGGGGAGCCGGCGCGCACCATGCTGCCGCCGCGGGGGGGGACAGCGCGGGGCCAGGCGGTGTCTGCCGGGCCGGGGGGACCGGGAGGGGATCGGGGGAGACCGGAGGGGTCGGGGCGGTACCGGGAGCGGCGGAGGGGGGGGGTGGAACGGGGAGGCCTCGGGGGGGAACGGAGCGGTGAGGGGGAGTGGGAGGTACCACTGAGGGGAGACGGGGGGAGGCGGGAGATACCACTGAGGGGGGAGGTACCATTCAGGGAGATGGGGGGAGTGGGAGGTACCACAGTGAGCGCGCGGAGGGTGTGGGGCGTACCACTGTAAGGCAGCGTGGGGGGGGAACACAAGTGGGTTGTACCACTGAGAACATTCTCACAGGACTGTACCATTGTAGGGATGGGGGGGGTCCCAAGGCCACCCCAGTGTCCCCATTGTCACCACAGAGCCCTCGTGTCCCAAGTCACCTTTATTGTCCCCTTGGGGACACAAACTCCCCCCTCCGGATATGGCCACAGCCCCGTTTTGGGGTGAAAAGGGAAAATTTGGGGTCCCAGAGCTGCTCTGGTGACCCCAAGGACAGGGACAAGGTCCTGAAGTGTCCCCAAAAACGGAATTTGGGGCCGTCAAGGTTCCAAACTTACCCCAAAAAATGAACAGGGGGTCCCAAAAAACAGATTTGGGGAGACCCAAAATGTCCCAAAAAAAATGGGTTTTGGGGCTCCCAAAATGTCCCCAAAAACCAAATTTGGGGACCCCAAAGTCCCAACCCTCCCCCCCAAAATCCATCCTGGGGGTCCCAAACTTGGGGTCCCGGGCAGGTAAAAGCAGAAAATAAAATAAAATAAAATAAATAAAAATCTGGAGGTTTTGGGGTGTCCCCCCCGGTGTCCCCTCAGTTCACCAGGAGAGCGTTGTCCTGCCCGGGGGCCCTGTGGGGACACAAATTTGGGGTTTTTTAGGGTTTTTTGGGGATTTTTAGGGGATTTTAGGGGGCGGGACCATAGAGAAACCCCCCCAGATCCCAAAAACCCCGGCAGGGGAAGGGGGACCCCAAAACCTGGGGAGGGACTGGATTTTGGGGTAATTTAGGGTCATTTTGGGGTCATTTGGGGCTGGATTTTGGGGTCATTTGGGGCCATTTTGGGGTCATTTGGGGCCAAATTTTGGGGTCATTTTGGGTCATTTGGGGCTGGGTTTTGGGATAATTTTGGAGTCATACAGGGCTGGATTTTGGGGTCATTTTGGGGCTGGGTTTTGGGGATAATTTTGGGGATAATTTGGGATCTCCCCCCCCCCCGCCAGGTGACACCGAGCCCAAACCAGCCAGGACCCCCCTCCCTTGGCATGACCCCAAACCCCCCAAAAATGTCCCAAAACCCCCCCAAAACCCCCTCAAAGTCCCCAAATGGCCTGAAATCCCCCAAAACATCCCAAAATCTGCCAAAATGTCCCAGAACTCCCTGAAATGTCCCGAAACCCCCCAGAAATCCCCCAAAATGTCCAAAAGTCCCCCCAAAATCTCCCAACCCCCCCAAAATCTCCCAAAACCCCTCCCAAAATCCCCCCAAATCCCCTAAAACATCCCAAATCCCCCAAAAATCCCCCCAAAACATCCCCAAACCCCCCAAATCCCCCCAAAAATGCCCCAAAATGCCCCAAACCCCCCCAGACTGGGGGCTGCAGACCGGGGGCAGCAGCAGAGGCCGGGGCAGGAGGCGGAGCCGGAGCTGCCCCGGCGGAACTTTCCGGAACCGGGGCTGTCCTGGCACTGAGCGATGAAGGCCTGGAGCTGGGACACCGGCGTGTCACCCTCGGACTGGTTCTGGGGACAGGGGACAGGTGAGGGGCAGGAGCTCTGACACCGGGGTGTCACCCTCAGACTGGTTCTGGGGACACAGGGGACACGGGACAGGTGAGGGACAGGTGAGGGACACTGAGGTGTCACCCTCGGACTGGTTCTGGGGACACAGGGGACAGGGGACAGGTGAAGGGACCGGGAACATGGGGACAGGTGAGGGACAAGTGAGGGACACCAGGGTGTCACCTCTCGGACTGGTTCTGGGGACAGGTGAGGGACAGGGGACAGGTCAGGGACACCAGGGTGTCACCTCTCGGACTGGTTCTGGGGACAGAGGGACAGGTCAGGGGACAGGGAACAGGAGAGACAACACACACAGCTGATGTCACACAGGTGATATCACACAGAGGTAATGTCACACCCAGGTGATGTCACACCCAGGTGATGTCACACAGATAACACACACAGGTGATGTCACACAGGTGATGTCACACAGATACGGTCACACAGATAACAAACACAGATGATGTCATCCAGCTGATGTCACACACAGGTGAGATAACACACACAGGTAACGTCACACATAGATGATGTCACACATAGATGATGTCACACAGGTGACGTCACACACACACGTAATGTCACACCCAGGTGATGTCACACCCAGGTGACGTCACACCCAGCTGATGTCACACACACACGTGATGTCACGCCCAGGTGACGTCACGCCCAGGCGAGCTCCCGCCTGCCACGCTCACCTTGATGGTGTCGTAGGAGCCGGTGATGAGGTCACACACACAGATAACACAGAGATAACACACACAGGTGATGCCACACACAGGTGATGTCACACAGGTGATGTCACACCCAGGTGACATCACACACACACGTAATGTCACACACAGGTGATGTCACACACAGGTGATGTCACACACAGGTGAGATAACACGCACAGGTAATGTCACACATAGATGATGTCACACATAGATGATGTTGCACATAGATGATGCCACACCCAGGTGATGTCACACATAGATGATGTCACACACAGATGATGTCACACATAGATGATGTTACACCCAGGTGATGTCACACCCAGGTGACGTCACACAGGTGACGTCACGCCCAGGCGAGCTCCCGCCTGCCGCGCTCACCTTGATGGTGTCGTAGGAGCCGGTGATGAGGTCACACACACAGATAACACATAGATGATGTCACACCCAGGTGACGTCACACAGGTGACGTCCCGCCCAGGCGAGGTCCCGCCTGCCGCGCTCACCTTGATGGTGTCGTAGGAGCCGGTGATGAGGGCGATGAAGAGGCTGAGCACCATGTAGATGAAGAGCGCGCTGAAGGAGTACAGGTACACCTGGCTGAAGAGCCACACCAGGGCCCCGCTGGGGCGCAGCGCCGCGAACGTGGCGAACATGTCATCGCCATTGACCAGCGAGAAGAGACACTCGGACACCATGGAGAGGGACCGGAACTGGGGACGGGACACCTGGGTCACCTGTGTGCCACCTGGGTCACCTGTGTGTCACCTGTGTGCCACCTGTGTCACCCCTGTCATCGCCATTGACCAGCGAGAAGAGACACTCAGACACCATGGACAGCGAGCGGAACTGGGGACGGGACACCTGGGTCACCTGGGGGTCACCTGTGTCACCTGTGTGCACCTGTGTCACCTGTGTGCCACCTGTGTCACCTGTGTGTCACCTGTGTCACCTGTGTGTCACCTGTGTGCCACCTGTGTGTCACCTGTGTGCCACCTGCGTGTCACCTGTAACCCCTGTGTCACCCCTGTCATCGCCATTGACCAGCGAGAAGAGACACTCGGACACCATGGAGAGGGACCGGAACTGGGGACGGGACACCTGGGTCACCTGTGTGCCACCTGTGACCTGTGACATCTGTAACCTGTCACACCTGTCACACCTGTGCCACCTGTGTCACCCCCTGTCATCGCCATTGACCAGCGAGAAGAGACACTCGGACAGCATGGAGAGGGACCGGAACTGGGGTGGGACACCTGGGTCACCTGGGGGTCACCTGTGTCACCTGTGCCACCTGTGTCACTTGTCACACCTGTGTCACCTGTGTCACCTGTGTGCCACCTGTGCCACCTGTGTGTCACCTGTGCCACCTGTGACATCTGTAACCTGTCACACCTGTCACACCTGTAACCCCTGGTCACCCCTGCAATTGCCATTGGGGATGGGACACCTGGGTCACCTGTGTGCCACCTGTGTCACCTGTGTCGCTTGTCACACCTGTCACACCTGTGTCACCTGTGTCACCTGTGTGCCACCTGTGTCACTTGTCACACCTGTCACACCTGTGTCACCTGGGTGCCACCTGTAACCCCTGTGTCACCTGTGTCGCCTGCGTCACCTGTGTCGCTTGTCACACCTGTGTCACCTGTGTCACTTGTCACACCTGTCACACCTGTGTCACCTGGGTGCCACCTGTAACCCCTGTGTCACCTGTGTCGCCTGCGTCACCTGTGTCGCTTGTCACACCTGTCCCACCTGTGTCACCTGTGTGGCACCTGTGTGCCACCTGTAACCCCTGTGTCACCTGTGTCACCTGTCACACCTGTGTCACCTGTGTCACCTGTGTCGCTTGTCACACCTGTCCCACCTGTGTCACCTGTGTGTCACCCGCATTTCATCCATGGATTTAGGAAGGAACCCAACCCCAAAACCAGAATTTCAGAACCTCCCAAACCCAAAATTTGGGAATCCCCAACCCCAACCCCAAAATTTTGGAATCCCCCGACCCCAAACCCAAAATTTGGGGCGCCCCGGACCCACCTTGACGTGGTGCGGGCCCAGCACGATCCAGCCGCAGAAGCAATACCCCAAATAAATCACGGCCACGCAGCAGCAGAAGCGCATCACGTTGGGCAGCGCCACGCGCAGCGTCACGATCAGGATCTGGGGCGAAAAACGGCGAAATGGGGAAAAACGGGAATTGTCCGTGAGCGGGGTGGGAGAAATGGGGGTTTGGGGCGGAAAATGGGGATTTGGGGTGGGAAAATGGGGATTTGGGGTGGGAAATGGGATTATCCACGTGTGGGGAGAGCCATGTGCAGCGTCACGATCAGGATCTGGGGCGAAAAACGGCGAAATTGGGAAAAACGGGAATTGTCCGTGAGCAGAATGGGAAAAACGGGGTTTGGGGTGGGAGAAATGGGGATTTGGGACAGGGAAATGGGGATTTGGGACAGGAAAATGGGATCATCCATGTGTGGGGAGAGCATCACGTTGGGCAGCGCCACGCGCAGCGTCACGATCAGGATCTGGGGCGAAAAACGGCAAAATCGGGAAAAACGGGAATTGTCCGTGAGCGGGGCGGGAAAAATGGGGGTTTGGGGTGGGGAGAAATGGGGGTTTGGGACAGGGAAATGGGGATTTGGGGTGGGAAATGGGGATTTTGGGACAGGAAAATGGGATCATCCACGTGTGGGGAGAGCATCACGTTGGGCAGCGCCCCGCGCAGCGTCACGGTCAGGATCTGGGGCGAAAAACGGCGAAATCGGGAAAAACGGGAATTGTCCGTGAGTGGGGCAGGAGAAATGGGGGTTTGGGGTGGGAAAATGGGGATTTGGGGTGGGAAAATGGGGATTTGGGACAGGAAAATGGGGATTTGGGGTGGGAAATGGGATCATTCACGTGAGCATCACGTTGGGCAGCGCCACGCGCAGCGTCACGATCAGGATCTGGGGCAAAAAACGGCGAAATTGGGAAAAATGGGAGTTTTCCATGTGTGGGGTGGGAAAAACGGGAATTGTCCCCAACCCGAGTGTGACAAGGACGATCTGGGGCAGGAGAAATGGGATTTAACCCTGGCACTGTCCCTGTCCCCTGTCCCCAGGTAATGTCACCATCCCCGGGTGACACAGGTGGCACAGGTGGCACAGGTGGCACAGGTGGCACAGGTGACACGGGGTGACACAGGTGACACAGGTGGCACAGGTGGCACAGGTGACACAGGTGACACAGATGACACAGGTGGCACAGGTGACACAGGTGGCACAGGTGACACAGGTGGCACGGGTGACACAGGTGACACAGGTGACACAGGTGGCACGGGGTGATACAGATGACACAGATGACACAGGTGACACGGGTGACACAGGTGGCACGGGTGACACAGGTGACACAGGTGACACAGATGACACAGGTGACACAGGTGACACAGGTGACACAGGTGACACAGGGTGACACCGGTGACACAGGTGGCACAGGTGACACTCACGTTGTACTTCTGGAAGAAGGTCAGGTACCGGATGACCCCGACCCCGTGATGTCCCTGTCCCTGTCCCCAGGTGATGCCCCTGTCCCCATCCCCAGGTGGCACAGGTGACACAGGTGATACAGGTGACACAGATGACACAGATGACACAGGTGACACAGGTGACACAGGTGACACAGGTGACACGGGGTTACACAGGTGACACAGGTGACACAGGTGACACAGGTGACACAGGTGACACAGGTGGCACAGGTGGCACGGGTGACACGGGTGACACAGGTGACACAGGTGGCACGGGTGACACGGGTGACACAGGTGACACAGGTGACACGGGTGACACAGGTGACACTCACGTTGTACTTCTGGAAGAAGGTCAGGTACCGGATGACCCCGACCCACACGAGCAGCGTCGATGTCCCCAGCAGGATGCTGCACACGTCGTACCCCGAGAAGTTCTGCGGGGACACGGGGACAGTGCCACCACCGTGTCCCCAGGCTGGCAGCGTCCCGGGGGGGGTGGCAGTGTCCCCATTGTCCCCAGGGAGGTGACCTTGGCCTCGATGCCGATCTTGAGCACGGTGCCCAGCACGGTCAGGAGGTCGCTGGTGACCAGCAGCAGGTACCAGCCATTGAGGAACTCCAGGCGGTCCGAGAGGGACACGGTGACACCGCGGTGACGGCGCAGGAACCGGCTGAACTCCTGCGGGGACATTGTCACTGTCATTGTCACTGTCATTGTCACTGTCACTGTCACTGTCATTGTCACTGTCACCTCATGGGGACACGGTGACACCGCGGTGACGGCGCAGGAACCGGCTGAACTCCTGCGGGGACACCAACATTGTCATTGTCATTGTCACTGTCACCTCGGGGACACGGTGACACCGCGGTGACAGCGCAGGAACCGGCTGAACTCCTGTGGGGACATTGTCACTGTCATTGTCACTGTCACTGTCATTGTCACCTCACGGGGACACGGTGACACCCGCGAGGGGTGACGGCGCAGGAACCGGCTGAACTTCTGCGGGGACATTGTCACTGTCATTGTCACTGTCATTGTCACTGTCATTGTCATTGTCACTGTCACTGTCACTGTCACTGTCACCTCACGGGGACACGGTGACACCGCGGTGACGGCACAGGAACCAGCTGAACTCCTGCGGGGACATTGTCACTGTCACCGTCACTGTCATTGTCACTGTCATTGTCATTGTCACCTCACGGGGACACGGTGACACGGCGGTGATGGCGCAGGAACCGGCTGAACTCCTGCGGGGACATTGTCACTGTCATTGTCATTGTCACTGTCACTGTCACTGTCACTGTCATTGTCACTGTCATTGTCATTGTCACCTCACGGGGACACGGTGACACGGCGGTGATGGCGCAGGAACCGGCTGAACTCCTGCGGGGACATTGTCACTGTCACTGTCATTGTCACTGCCGCTGTCACTGTCACTGTCACTGTCACTGTCACCTCACAGGGACCAGCTGAACTCCTGCGGGGACACCTCGCTGTCCCCTCGCTGGGGACACCTGGCACCTCACTGTCCCCTCGCTGGGGTGGCACCACCTCCCACCCCCCACCCTTCCCACCATCCATACCCAGCCCCACCCCATCAGTCCCGTCCTCCAAACCCCAGAAATCCCAAAAATCCCCAAAAATCCCCCAAAATCCCATCCTCCAAACCCCAGAAATCCCAAAAATCCCCCAAAATCCCCCAAAATCCCATCCTCCAGATCCCAGAAATCCCAAAAATCCCCAAAAATCCCCCCAAATCCCCCAAATCCCATCCTCCAAACCCCAAATTTCCCCCAACACCCCAAATTCCCCTAAAATCCCATCAATCCCAAACCACATAAATCCCCCCCAAAATCCCCCAAAATCCCATCAATGCCATCAATCCCATCCCCCAAACCCCATAAATCCCCCCGAAATTCCCCCAAATCCCCCCCAAATCCTATCAATCCCAAACCACACAAATCCCCTTAATCCCCCAAAATCCCCTCCATCCCATCCCCTAAATCCTGCAAATTGCCCCAAAATCCCATCAGTCTCATCCCCTGAACCCCATAAATCCCCCCCAAAATTCCCCAAATTCCCCCCAAATCCCCTCAATGCCATCAATCCCATAAATTCCATCCCCCGAACCCCATAAACCCCCCCGAACCCCATAAATCCCCCCAAACCCATAAATCTCCCAAACCCCTAAATCCCCCCAAACCCCATAAATTCCCCCAAAGCCCATAAATCCCCCCCGAACCCCCCAAAATCCCATAAATCCCCCAAACCCCCCAAAAACCCCATAAATCCCCCAAAGCCCCAAAACCCCATAAATCCCCCCCAAAAATCCCATAAAATCCCCCCAAAGCCCCCAAAAATCCCATAAATCCCCCCAAAACCCCCCAAAACCCCATAAATCCCCCCAAAGCCCCCAAACCCCATAAATCCCCCCCAAAATCCCATAAATCCCCCCCGAACCCCATAAATCCCCCCCAAAACCCCATAAATCCCCCCAATCCCCCAAAATCCCATAAATCCCCCCCAAACCCCATAAATCCCCCCGAGAGCCCCCCGTTTTCCCCCCGTGCCACGCACGCTGTGCAGGCGCAGCCCGCGGGCGATGGAGCGGGCACAGAGCACCAGGGACAGCGAGCACACGGCCACCACCAGCACGTCGAACGCCAGGCGCCGCCAGCTGGCACCTGTGGGGACACCAGAGTGGCACTGGCACTGTCACTGGCACCTAAGGGGACACCAGAGTGGCATTGACACCTGCGGGGACACCAGAGTGTCACTGGCACCTGTGGGGACACCAGAGTGTCACTGCACCTGTGGGGACCCAGAGTGTCACTGGCACTGTCACTGGCACCTGCAGGGACACCAGAGTGTCACTGGCACCGTCACTGGCACCTAAGGGGACACCAGAGTGGCATTGACACCTAAGGGGACACCAGAGTGTCACTGGCACCTAAGGGGACACCAGAGTGTCACTGGCACCTAAGGGGACATCACAGTGTCACTGGCACCTGCGGGGACACCAGAGTGGCATTGACACCTAAGGGGACACCAGAGTGTCACTGGCAATGGCACCTGGCACCTAAGGGGACACCAGAGTGTCACTGGCACTGTCACTGGCACCTGCCAGCTGGCACCTAAGGGGACACCAGAGTGTCACTGGCACCTGGCACCTGCCAGCTGGCACCTGTGGGGACACCAGAGTGGCATTGACACCTAAGGGGACACCAGAGTGTCACTGGCACCTGCGGGGACACCAGAGTGTCACTGGCACCTAAGGGGACACCAGAGTGGCACTGGCACTGTCACCTGGCACCTGGCACCTAAGGGGACACCAGAGTGTCACTGGCACTGGCACCTGGCACCTGTGGGGACACCAGAGTGTCACTGGCACCTGCGGGGACACCAGAGTGTCACTGGCACCTGGCACCCGGCACCTGTCACCTGCAGGGGCATCCACTGTCATCTGTGGGGACAGCCACCGTCACCTGTGACACCCCACTGTCACCTGCAGGGACACAACTGTCACCTGTGCCGGGCAGCGAGGGGTGGTGGCACTCCCGGGGACACCCCTACAGCCCCGTGTCACCCAGTGTCACCCATTGTCACCCATTGTCACCCGCTGTCACCTGTGCCGGGCAGCGAGGGGTGGTGGCACTCCCAGGGACACCCCCACAGCCCCGTGTCACCCAGTGTCACCCGCTGTCACCTGTGCCGGGCAGCGAGGGGTGGTGGCACTCCCGGGGACACCCCCACAGCCCCGTGTCACCCATTGTCACCCAGTGTCACCCAGTGTCACCCATTGTCACCCGCTGTCACCTGTGCCGGGCAGCGAGGGGTGGTGGCACTCCCGGGGACACCCCTACAGCCCCGTGTCACCCAGTGTCACCCAGTGTCACCTGTGCCGGGCAGCGAGGGGTGGTGGCACTCCCGGGGACACCCCCACAGCCCAGTGTCACCCAGTGTCACCCAGTGTCACCCAGTGTCACCTGTGCCGGGCAGCGAGGGGTGGTGGCACTCCCGGATGGCCGCGCGGGTGTCCAGGCGGATCCGCACTCGCCCGCTGTGCGCGCTGTTGTCAAAGGTGACCTGGGGACACGGGGTGGCACCGTCAGTGTCACCGTCACCGTCACTGTCACTGTCATTGTCACTGCCATTGCCATTGTCACTGTGTCACTTTCACTGTCATTGTCACTGTGTCACCGTCACTGTCATTATCACATCACTATCATTGTCATTGTCATTGTCATTGTCATTGTCATTGTCACTGTCACTGTGTCATTGTCACTGTCATTATCACCGTCACTGTCGTTGCCACTGTCACCATCACTGTCACTGTGTCACCGTCATTGTCACTGTGTCACGTCACTGTCATTGTCACTGTCAGTGTCCCTGTCACTGTGTCACTGTCATTGTCATTGTCACTGTCAGTGTCCCTGTCACTGTGTCACTGTCACTGTCCCTGTCATTGTCACCGTCACTGTCACTGTCACTGTCACTGTCACTGTCACTGTGTCACTGTCCCTGTCATTGTCACCGTCACTGTCACAGCACTCGCCCGCTGCCCCCAGGGCCCACAGAGGGACAGAGGGACAGATGAGGGACACTCCAGGGACACTCAGGGGACACTGTGGGGACACTGTGGGGACACTCCAGGGACACTCAAGGGCCACTTGGGGACACTTGGGGACACTTTAGGGCATTTAGGGACACTGAAGGGACAACTGGGGACACTTTGGGACATTTGGGGACACTGATGGGACACGAGGGGACGCTCTGGGGTATCTGGGGACACTTGGGGACACTGACGGTGACACTGAAGGTGTAGCAGTCGGGGATCTCGTGGTTCAGCAGCGTTTGGATGTTGATGGCCTTGAGCTGGAACTCCACGGTGACGTTGATCAGCCTGAGGGGACAAAAAACACCCCAGAACCCCAAAAAAGGCAAAATTCACCTCAAAAAACGCCAAAAAAAGGGGGGAAAATTCCACCTCAAAAACACAAAAAAAAGGGGAAAATTCCACCTCAAAAACACAAAAAAAAGGGAAAATTTCACCTCAAAATCCCCCCAAAAATCAATGAAAAAGGGAAAATTCCACCCCAAAACCCCACACAGGGATTTGGGCACAGGGACCCCAAATGCCCCACGGGGATTTTGGGGCTGGCAAAGGGGTTTGGGGGGATCTGGGGGATTTTGGGGTTTACCTGTGGAACTGGAGGGTGAAGTTGCTGTCGGGGCCGTCCAGCACGGGGGCTTGGGGGTCCCCGGGGTGAACCCCCAGGCACTCTGCGGGGTCGGGATCGGGGTCAGGGAGCACAAAACCCCCGGGAGTCCCCAAACCCTGGGTCCCAAATGGGCCCGGAGCGTGGGGAGCGCTCCAGGAACATCCTGAACCCCAAATCCCAAACCCCAAACCCAAATCCAACTCCAAACCCCAAAGCCCACACCCCAAACCCCAAACCCAAACCCCAAACCCCAACCCCAAACTCAACCCCAAACCCAACCCAACCCAAACCCCAAACCCCAAACCCCAAACCCCAACCCCCAAACCCCAAACCCCAAACCCCAAACCCCATATCCCAAACCCCAAACCCAAACCCAAAACCCAAACCCCACACCCCTAACCCCACACCCCAAACCCAAACCCCAAACCCCACACCCCAAACCCCAAACCCCAACCCAACCCAAACCCCACACCCCAAACCCCAAATCCCAAACCCCAAACCCCAAACCCCAAACCCAAAACCCCAACCCCAACCCCCAAACCCCAAACCCCAAACCCCAAAACCCAAATCCCAACCCCAAACCCCAAACCCCAACCCAAACCCCACACCCAAACCCCACCACCCCAAACCCCACACCCCAAACCCCAAAGCCCAAAGCCCAAACCCCATATCCCACACCCCACACCCCAAACCCCAAACCCCACACCCCAACCCCATATCCCACACCCCAAACCCCAATCCCAAACCCCAACCCAAACCCCAAAGCCCAAAGCCCAAACCCCATATCCCACACCCCAAACCCACACCCCACCCCCCAAACCCCAAAGCCCAACCCAAACCCCAAACCCCAAACCCGAGCCCAGCCCCGCTGCGGGCACCGGTGACCACGCTGGGGTCGATGTCGAAGGTGTCGTTGCCGGGGTCGATGTCCCCCCTGCGGAAGAAGCGCTGGCACAGCCGGAGCCCGGGGACACCCCCGGGGTCACCCCCGGTGCCACCGTAGGCATAACGGCCCAGGGTCTCGTTGGGGACAGCCAGGTACTGCGGGGACACGGGGATGGCACCTGGATGGCCCCAAACCACCCCGTGGCCCCAAAACATCTCCATGGCCCTAAAACATCTCTGTGATCCCAAAACATCTCCGTGATCCCAAAACATCTCCATGGCCCTAAAACATCTCTGCGTCCCCAAACCATGGTGGCCCAGAGTCTCGTTGGGGACAGCCAGGTACTGCAGGGACACGGGGATGGCACCTGGATGGCCCCAAACCCCAAAACATCCCCATGGCCCTAAAACATCTCCTTGATCCCAAAACATCTCCATGACTTCAAACCGTGGTGGCCCAGGGTCTCGTTGGGGACAGCCAGGTACTGCGGGGACACGGGGATGGCACCTGGATGGCCCCAAACCACCCCATGGCCCTAAAACATCCCCATGGCCCCAAAACATCTCTGTGATCCCAAACTGTGGTGGCCCAGGGTCTCGTTGGGGACAGCCAGGTACTGCGGGGACACGGGGATGGCACCTGGATGGCCCCAAACCACCCCGTGGCCCCAAAACATCCCCATGGCCCCAAAACATCTCTGTGATCCCAAAACATCTCTGTGATCCCAAACCGTGGTGGCCCAGGGTCTCGTTGGGGACAGCCAGGTACTGCGGGGACAGGGACATGATGATGGAGGTGGCACCTTAATGGCCCCAAAACATCTCCATGGCCCTAAAACATCTCCACGACCCCAAACCACCACCATGTCCCCAACTCCTCTGATGTCCCCAAGCCCTGCAGGTGTCCCCGTGCCACCTGCTTGAGGACAAAGGCCAGGTGCTGCAGGAGGTCCCAATGTCCCCAACCCCTCACAATGTCCCCAACCCCTCCTGATGTCCCCAACCCCTCCCGGTGTCCCCGTGCCACCTGCTCGAGGACAAAGGCCAGGTGCTGCAGAAGGTCCCAATGTCCCCAACCCCTCCTGGTGTCCCCAGCCCTCTCCAGTGTCCCCGTGCCACCTGCTCGAGGACAAAGGCCAGGTGCTCCAGGAGGTCCCAATGTCCCCAACCCCTCACAATGTCCCCAACCCCTCCTGGGGTCCCCAACCCCTCCTGGTGTCCCCAACCCCTCCCGGTGTCCCCATGCCACCTGCTCGAGGACAAAGGCCAGGTGCTCCAGGAGGTCCCCGCGGGTGTAGATGGCCTGGGTGTCATCGGCGCCGTCCTCGTAGCCCTTGAGGAACAGGTGCTTGAAGGCCACCGTGTTGTCCTCCTTGAAGGCCACCACCAGCTGGTTGCTGAGCCCAAACAGGATCAGCTGGGGACAAAGGCCACCGCCTCTGTCACCACCTGTCCCACCATGGTGACACCAGCGTGCTTCACCCCAAAACGGCGTCACCTCATGCTTGGGGACAAAGGCCACCGCTGCCACCAGCCCCTGTCCCACCACAGTGACGCTGCCACGCTAAGTCCCAGGACACTCCAATGTCCCTTTCAAAGTGTCCCCATGTCCCTTGTGCCTCCTCCCTGGTGTCCCCAAGTCCCTGTGTCCCCTCTTCAGTGTCCCCATGTCCCTGTGCCTCCTCCCTGGTGTCCCTGCACCCCCTTCCTGTGTCCCCATGTCCCCGTGTCCCCTCCCTGGTGTCCCCGTGTCCCCTCACTGGTGTCCAAGCCCCTCGCCCTGCTGTCCCCATGTCCCTATGGCCCCGCTCCACTGTCCCCAAGTCCCTGTGTCCCCTCCCTGGTGTCCCCATGTCCCCTCCCTGCTGTCCCCGTGTCCCCTCCCTGCTGTCCCCATGTCCCCGTGTCCCCTCTCTGCTGTCCCCGTGTCCCCGTGTCCCCTCCCTGGTGCCCAAGCCCCTCGCCCCGCTGTCCCCACCTGCCGTCCCTCGCTGTCCCCCCTGTCCCCCCCTCCGTGCCCGCCGTCCCGCCGGTGTCACCTGCACGGTGACCAGGACGATCTTGGCCAGCTGCAGCCCGAGCTTCACGGGCCGGCGGCCGCGGGCGCGGTACTTGTCACAGGGGCTCATGAAGAAATACTTGAGGCGCCGCCGCAGCTCCTCCTCCTCCTCCTCCTCCTCCTCTTCCTCTTTCTCCTCCTCTCCCGGTACCGGCGCCGCCTCGGCCGTGCCGTACCCGGGGCCGCGGCTCAGCAGCCGCTCGGTCTCTGGGGACACCGGCCGGTGTCACCCCCTCGGTGTGGCGTCACCTCGGGCCGGTGTCACCTCTGCCCGGTGTCACCTCTGCTCGGTGTCACCCCCTCGGTGTGGCGTCACCTCGGGCCGGTGTCACCCCGGGCCGGTGTCCCCCCTGCTCGGTGTCACCCCTGTTCGGTGTCACCCCCTCGGTGTGGCGTCACCTCGGGCCGGTGTCACCCCGGGCCGGTGTCACCTCTGCTCGGTGTCACCCCCTCGGTGTGGCGTCACCCCGGGCCGGTGTCACCTCGGGCCGGTGTCCCCCCTGCTCGGTGTCCCCCCTGCTCGGTGTCACACTCTCGGTCCGGTGTCCCCTCGGTCCTGTGTCCCCCCTGCTCGGTGTCACCCCCTCGGTGTGGCGTCACCTCGCTCCGGTGTCCCCTCGGTCCTGTGTCCCCCCTGCTCGGTGTCACCCCCTCGCTCCGGTGTCCCCTGTTCCCGTTAACCGCCCCGGTCCGGACTGCCTGTCCCCGGTGTCGCCGCTGTCCCCGTGTCCCCCGCGCCGTTCCGGTGTCCCCTCTGTCCGGTGCACATTGTCCCCTGTCCCCGTTACCCCTCCCGCCCGGTTCCCGCTAATCCCTGCCCCGTGTCCCGCTGCTCCCGTTACCGGATTGTCCCGTGCCCGTTCGCAGGCCCTCCTCCCACTCCCGGTCCCCGTTACCGCTCCATGTCCCCATTGCCGGTCCCACCCCCGGTCCCCGTTCCCGGTCCCTGTCCCCATGCCGGTCCCATTGCAGGTCCCTAGCCCCAGTTCCTGTCCACATCCCCGTTCCCGGCCCTGGTCCTGGTCCTGGTCCTGGTCCCGGTCCCGGTCCCGGTCCCGGCCCCGTTCCCGTTCCGGTCCCCCCTCACCGGACGCCGCCGCCATCGCTCCCGTTCCCCCCCAGCCCTCACGTGACATGGAAACCCCGCCCTGCTCCCGCCAACCAATCCAGGCGCGCGATAGCTCATAAATTTGCATAACCACGCCCATATTAACCAAACACTCCCGCTAGAAGAAACATTTGCATAATCACGCCCTCTCCTCTGGCCCCGCCCACCGCCGGCTGCAGCCCCGTCCGGCGCGGTTCGCTCCCAGTTCCCTCCCAGTTCCCTCCCAGTGCTCCCAGTTCCCTCCCAGTTCCATCCCAGTGCTCCCAGTTCCCTCCCAGTGTTCCCAGTTCCCTCCCAGTTCCATCCCAGTGCTCCCAGTTCCCTCCCAGCGCTCCCAGTTCCATCCCAGTTCCATCCCAGTGCTCCCAGTAACACCGGGACTGGCAGGGAAAGCGCTCCCAGTTCCCTCCCAGCGCTCCCAGTAACAGCGGCACAGGCAGGGAAAGCGCTCTCGGAACCCGCCCGGGGCAGAGCGCGACTGCTTTTGGGAGCGGAGGAGGAGCGGGAGGAAGAGGAGGGACACAGGGGGAGGAGGAGGAGGGAGACAAGGAGGAGCAGGAGGAGGAAGAGGAGGGCCGGAGGAAGAGGAGGAGCGGGAGAAGTAGCAGGAGGAAGAGGAAGAGGAGGAGCGGCCCCAGCCCCGCTCCGGCCGCGGCTCCCCCGGCCCCGCCGGCATCGCCCCCCGGACCCCGCGGGTGAGCGGAGAGGGGGAGCTCGGCCCGAACCCATCGCGGGGGTCTCCGGGAGGGTTTTTTGGGGGGCAGGGGAGGCAAATCCCATGGTGTCCTTGTGGGGCAAATCCCAAATCCCATGGTGTCCCTGTGGTTCCTCCCCCAGGGCAGGAGCTGAGCATGGAGAGCAGCGAGGAGCTGCTGGCAGAGGCCGTTTGGAGCGGCCCCACGGCGCAGGGAGAAGCCAGCGGGGAGGAGAAGCCGCGGAGATCCCTCAGCAGGAGGGGCTGCAAACGCAGAGCGCGGGGATCCGAGGGGGAAAGAGCCAGCCTGGGTCATGGAGGGGGTCAGGGATCCGAGCTGGGGGTCCCTGAGCAGCTCCAGGGTGGGCAGGAGAAGCCCCACAAGTGCTCCGAGTGTGGGAAGAGCTTCACCAAGAGGTCCAACCTGGTTGTCCATCAGAAGAGCCACATGGGGGAACAGCTGGGATGTGAGGGGGAAAAACCCACCCTGGACCAGGGTCAGGGATCCGAGCTGGGGCTCCGTGAGCAGCTCCAGGATGGGCAGGAGAAGCCCCACAAGTGCTCCGAATGTGGGAAGAGCTTCACCAAGAGGTCCAACCTGGTTGCCCACCAGAAGATTCACGCGGGGCAGCAGCTGGGATCTGGGGGAGAAAAATCCACCCTGGACCAGGGTCAGAGCTCAGAGCTGGGCGTCCCTGAGCAGCTCCAGGGTGGGGAGAAGAAGCCCCACAAGTGCTCGGAATGCGGGAAGAGCTTCAAGTGGAGATCCAACCTGATGGAGCACAGCAGGATCCACACGGGGGAGAAGCCCTACAAGTGTGGGGAGTGCGGGCAGAGCTTCAGCTGGAGCTCCCAGCTGATTCTCCACCAGAGGAGGGTCCACACTGGGGAGAAACCCTACGAGTGCCAGCAGTGCGGGAAGAGCTTCAGCTGGAAGTCCCACCTGACCAGCCACCTGAGGACTCACACGGGGGAGAAGCCCTACGAGTGTGACCAGTGCCAGAAGAAGTTCCAGAGCAGCTCCTCCCTCCTCGTGCACCGGCGCTCGCACACGGGGGAGAGGCCGTTCTGCTGTGCCGAGTGCGGGATGAGCTTCAAGGAGAACTCGGCGCTGGTCAGGCACCGCCGGATCCACACCGGGGAGAGGCCCTACGAGTGTGACAGATGCCAAAACTCATTTCCAACCAGCTCCCTGCTGGCGGTGCACCAGCGAATCCACACCGGGGAGAAACCGTTCTGCTGCCCCGATTGCGGGAGGGGGTTCAGGCAAAACTCCAGCCTGGTCAAACACCGCAGGATCCACACCGGGGAGAGACCTTACGTGTGCGGGCAGTGCGGGAAGAGCTTCACGCAGAGCTCCAACCTGATTGTCCACCAGAGGAGCCACGCGGAGCGGCCCTACGAGTGCGAGCACTGCTGGAGGAGCTTCTCGCAGAGCTCCAGCCTGATCGTCCACCAGAAGTGCCACACCGAGGTGAGGCCCTACGAGTGCAGGAAGTGTGGCAAGAGCTTCACCACCAGGTCCTACCTGCTCACCCACCAGATGATCCACACCGGGGAACGGCCCTACGAGTGTGGGCAGTGCGGGAAGGGCTTCATGTCCAAGTCTCACCTGGTTTACCACCAGAGGGGCCACACCGGGGAGAAACCCTACGAGTGTGAGCAGTGCAAGAAGAGGTTCCTGACCAGCTCCCACCTCCTCAGCCACCAGCTGATGCACACCGAGGAGAGGCCGTTTTGCTGCCCGGATTGTGGGAAGGGATTCAGGCACAAGTCCAACCTGGTCATCCACCAGCGCAGCCACACCGGGGAGAAGCCATTCCAGTGTCCCCAGTGTGGGAAGGGCTTCACCACGAGCTGCAGCATGACCAGACACCTACAGAGCCAGCACTGAGGTGGGAAGAGCTCTGTGCTCTGCTCCAGCTCCATCCCACACGAGAGGATCTGCTCTGGATGGTCCCCGGTGAGCCCAGGTGGGCAGAGCCCAGGTGATCCCTGTTGGGAGGACACCTGGCTGGGGGCTCCTCGTCCTCCTGGCTCCCCATGGCCTGGATTTTCTTTTTATTTCTCTTTGCTCTTTGTAAACACCCAAATCTGGGGTCAATAATAAGATGTTGAACTAAAACAAGGATGGGCATGAGGGGGATGCTGGGTCCAAGGGAGTTGAGGGTTCCTGGGACAGATTTGGGGGTTCCTCAGGGCTTTGGGCACCCCAGACGCAGTCCCTAATTCCCATTTCTCTATTTTCTGTCCCTTTCCCATTTTCTGATTCCCAATCCCAGCCCCTCTCCTGTATTCCTGGTCCCTGTCCCCAATCCTGGTCCATGTCCCCATTTCCCGTTCCCGATCCCCATTCCCGCTCCCTGTCCCCATTCCCGGTCCCCATTCCCGGCCCTGACGTCACCCGCGCTCCTCCCACCCACCAATCCCAGCGCGCGTTTGCACCCTGATTTGCATAACCACGCCCACCCCCCGCCTGCTTCTGGGTGCCGGCGCTGCCCGGGGCGGACTCGGAGCGGAGGAGGAGCGGGAGGAAGAGGAGGGACACAGGAGGAGGAGGAGGAAGAGGAGGGACACAGGAGGAGGAGGAGGCAGAGGAGGGACAAAGGAAGAAGAAGAGCGGGGGAAAGAGCGGCCCCAACCCCGCGCCGTTCCCCCGCTCCGGCCGCGGCTCCCCCGGCCCCGCCGGCATCGCCCCCCGGACCCCGCGGGTGAGCGGAGAGGGGGAGCTCGGCCCGAACCCATCGCGGGGGTCTCCGGGAGGGTTTTTTGGGGGGCAGGGGAGGCAAATCCCATGGTGTCCTTGTGGTTCCTCCCCCAGGGCAGGAGCTGAGCATGGAGAGCAGCGAGGAGCTGCTGGCAGAGGCCGTTTGGAGCGGCCCCACGGCGCAGGGAGAAGCCAGCGGGGAGGAGAAGCCGCGGAGATCCCTCAGCAGGAGGGGCTGCAAACGCAGAGCGCGGGGATCCGAGGGGGAAAGAGCCAGCCTGGGTCATGGAGGGGGTCAGGGATCCGAGCTGGGGGTCCCTGAGCAGCTCCAGGGTGGGCAGGAGAAGCCCCACAAGTGCTCCGAGTGTGGGAAGAGCTTCACCAAGAGGTCCAGCCTGGTTGTCCATCAGAAGAGCCACATGGGGGAACAGCTGGGATGTGAGGGGAAAAAACCACCCTGGACCAGGGTCAGGGATCCGAGCTGGGGGTCCCTGAGCAGCTCCAGGATGGGCAGGAGAAGCCCCACAAGTGCTCGGAGTGTGGGAAGAGCTTCACCAAGAGGTCCAACCTGGTTGTCCATCAGAAGATTCACGCGGGGCAGCAGCTGGGATCTGGAGGAGAAAAACCCACCCTGGACCAGGGTCAGAGCTCAGAGCTGGGGGTCCCTGAGCAGCTCCAGGATGGGCAGGAGAAGCCCCACAAGTGCTTGGAATGTGGGAAGAGCTTCAGCCAGCGATTGGCCCTGATCCGCCACTGCAGAATCCACACGGGGAGAGGCCCTACGAGTGTGAGCAGTGTGGGGAAAGCTTCAGCAGGAGCTCCAGCCTGACTGTCCACCTGAGGAACCACACTGGGGAGAAGCCCTACGAGTGTGATCAGTGCCACCAGAGGTTTTGCACCAACTCCTATCTCCTCGCACACCAGGGCATCCACGCCGAGGAGAAACCCTATAAGTGTGGGGAGTGCGGGAAGGGCTTCGCCTTGAGCTCCAGCCTGGTTGTCCACCTGAGGAGCCACACCGGGGAGAGGCCCTACGAGTGTGACCAGTGCGAGAAGAGCTTTAGGACCAGCGGTGACCTCGTGGTGCACCAGCGCTCACACACCGACGAGAGGCCCTTCGCGTGCCCCGACTGCGGCAAGCGCTTCAACCGCGTCTCCACCCTCAACAGGCACCGGCGCATCCACACCGGCGAGAGGCCCTACGAGTGTGAGCAGTGCAAGAAGAGGTTCCAGCGCAGCTCCCACCTCCTCGGTCACCAGCTCGTCCACGCCGAGGACGAGGAGATGCCGTTCCACTGCCGCGAGTGCGGGAAGGGCTTCAAGAGCAGCAGCAGGCTCGTCACCCACCAGCGCATCCACACCGGGGAGAGGCCCTACGAGTGTCCCCAGTGCGGGAAGAGCTTCAGGGACATCTCCAACCTGACTGTCCACCTGAAGTGCCACAGCGGGGAGCGGCCCTACGAGTGTGAGCAGTGCAAGAGGAGGTTTCTGTGGAGACGTGATCTCCGCAATCACCAGCGCATCCACACGGGGGAGAGGCCCTACGAGTGTGAGCAGTGCAAGAAGAGGTTTCTGTGGAGACGTGATCTCCACAAGCACCAGCACATCCACACCGACGAGAGGCCCTTCCAATGCCCCGACTGCGAGAAGGGATTCAAGCACAACTCTGCCCTCATCATCCACCGGCGCAGCCACACCGGGGAGAAGCCATTCCAGTGTCCCCAGTGTGGGAAGGCTTCTCCAAGAGCTGCGCATGACCAGACACCTGCAGAGCCAGCAACTGAGGTGGGAAGAGCTCCGTGGGCTTCTTCAGCTCCATCTCCCATGGGAGGATCTGCTCTGGATGGTCCCCGGTGAGCCAGGTGGGCAGAGCCACCTTGATCCGTGTTTGGAACACACCTGGCTGAGAGCTCCACATCCTCCTGGATTTGTCACCTTCTGACTCCAGAAAAATCTCAATTTTTCCCTCTTTTGGTGACCTTCAGGAACACTAGATAGCCTCGGATGTCTTCTCCACCATCAATCCATCTCCCATGGGAGGATCTGCTCTGGATGGTCCCCCGTGAGCCCGGGTGGGCAGAACCCCCTTGATCCCTATTTGGGGGACACCTGGCTGGGGGTTCCACATCCTCCTGGATTTGTCACCTTCTGACCCCAGAAAAATCTCATTTTTTTCCGTCTTTTGGTGATTTTAAGCAACACTAGATAGCCTTGGAGGTCTTCTCCACCATGGGAGGATCTGCTCTGGGTGGTCCCCGGTGAGCCCAGGTGGGCAGAGCCCAGGTGATCCCTGTTGGGAGGACACCTGGCTGGGGGCTCCTCGTCCTCCTGGCTCCCCATGGCCTGGATTTTCTCTTTATTTCTCTTTGTTCTTTGTAAGCACCCAAATCTGGGGTCAATAATAAAGATATTGAACAAAAACAAGGATGGGCATGAGGGGGATGCTGGGCCCGAGGGAGTTGAGGGTTCCTGGGACAGATTTGGGGCTTCCTCAGAGCTTTGGGCACCCCAGGGTCCCCATTCCTTGTCCCCATTCCCATTCCCGGTCCCCATTCCCCATTCCCTGTCCCCATTCCCTGTCCCCATTCCCGGTCCCCATTCCCTGTCCCCATTCCCCATTCCCTGTCCCCATTCCCGGTCCCCATTCCCCAATCCCGGTCCCCATTCCCGGTCCCTGTCCCCATTCCCTGTCCCCATTCCCCATTCCCGGTCCCCATTCCCATTCCCTGTCCCCATTCCCTGTCCCCATTCCCTGTCCCCATTCCCGGTCCCCGCTCTCCGGACGCTCCGACCCCCCCCCAGCCCATGACGTCACCGAGCAAACCCCGCGCTCCTCCCGCCCACCAATCCCAGCGCGCGATCGCTCCGGGATTTGCATAACCACGCCCATTCGGGCTGGCCCCGCCCGCCGCCGGGCGCTGTTTGCTCCCAGTTCCCTCCCAGCGCTCCCAGTTCCCTCCCAGTTCCCTCCCAGCGCTCCCAGTTCCCTCCCAGTGCTCCCAGTTCCCTCCCAGTTCCCTCCCAGCGCTCCCAGTTCCCTCCCAGTGCTCCCAGTTCCCTCCCAGTTCCCTCCCAGCGCTCCCAGTTCCCTCCCAGCGCTCCCAGTTCCCTCCCAGTTCCCTCCCAGCGCTCCCAGTTCGAGCGGCACCGGCAGGGAAAGCGCTCCCAGTTCCCTCCCAGCGCTCCCAGTTCCCTCCCAGTGCTCCCAGTAAGAGCGGCACCGGCAGGGAAAGCGCTCCCAGTTCCCTCCCAGCGCTCCCAGTTCTCTCCCAGCGCTCCCAGTTCCCTCCCAGTGCAGAGGAGAGGGAGAGAAGGAGGAGCGGGAGGAAGAGGAGGGACACAGGGGGAGGAGGAGGAGGGAGAGGAGGAGCAGCAGCAGCAGGAGGAAGAGGAGGGCCGGAGGAAGAGGAGGAGCGGCCCCAGCCCCGCTCCGGCCGCGGCTCCCCCGGCCCCGCCGGCATCGCCCCCCGGACCCCGCGGGTGAGCGGGGAGCGGGAGCTCGGCCCGAACCCATCGCGGGGGTCTCCGGGAGGGTTTTTTGGGGGGCGGGACCCCAAATCCGAGCCCGAAATGTCCCTGGGGAGGGATCTGGGGGGGTCCCGGGTGGGATCGCCCGGCCCGGGCGGGCTCGGGGGCGATCTCGGCTTTGGGGGTGCCCGGGAGAGCCGGGGGGGACCGCGGGAGCCCCGGAGCGATCCCGGAGCCCGGGCACCCCCGGCAGCCCCGAGGGCTGGGGAGGCTGGGGGGGTCCCGGGGGTCCCGGGGCGAGGCGAGAGACGAGAACCTTGAGTTTCAGAAGGCTGAGTTATTATTTTATGATGTATATTACTTTAAAATTTATTATTTTATGATATATATTACAATAAAATGCAATATATATACATTTTTGATATATGTTACATTAAAAGAAAATGAAATATTAAAACTACACTAAAGTATAGAAGAAAGGATTTCATCAGAAAGCTGATTTATTATTTTGATATATATTATATTTTAAGAAACCTATATATTAAAACTATATATAATAATATATATTAAAATTAATTTATTTTGTGATACATATCATACGGGAAAAAGCTATATATTAAAACTATATATATATTAATTAATACTAAACAAGGGAAGAAAGGAATTATCAGAATGTTGATTTATTATTTTATGATATATATTATATTAAAAGAAAATTCTATATTAAAACTGTGCTAAAGAATAGAAGAAAGGAATTATCAGTAGGCTGATTATTTTATGATCTATATTATATTAAAAGAAAATTATATATTAAAACTATACTAAAGAATAGAAGCAAGGATTTCATCAGAAGGCTTGAAAGGACAAAACCCAGACTGGAATGATAACAAAAGCCGGTGACCCTCAGGGAATCCGAGCCAGCTTCGCCGTGATTGGCCTTTAATTAAAAACAACCAACGTGGGCCAATCCAAGCCGCGCCTGTTGCATTCCAGAGCAGCAGATAATTCTTGTTTATCTTTTCCTCTGAGGCTCCTCAGCTTCTCAGGAGGAGCAGAAATCCCAGCCAAAGGATTTTCCAGGAGATCTCGTGGCTGGAAGGGGCGCTGGCTGCTCCAGCAGCACCATCCAGGTGCTCAGCCCTCGTCCTGCCCCAGCCCAGGGTCCCCCAGGGCCCAGCCTCGGCCCCATGGAGCAGGAGGAGGAGGAGGAGGCTGTGAGGAAGAGGAGCACGGCCCGGGAGCCCCAGGCAGGTGAGGAGGAAGTCAGGGCCCCTTTCCCCGCTGTGTGCTGCTGCATCTGCCAGCCCAGCGCTGGGGGGATCCCCTGGTCCTGCCCTGTGGGGTGGGGGCAGAGCCCATCTGAACGTGTGGGGCAAATCCCAAATCCCATCCTGAACGTGTGGGGCAAATCCTTTCCTTGTGGGGCAAATCCCAAATCCCATCCTGAACGTGTGAGGCAAATCCCATCCTGAACTTGTGGGGCAAATCCCAAATCCCATCCTGAACTTGTGGGGCAAATCCCAAATCCCATCCTGAACGTGTGGGGCAAATCCTTTCCTTGTGGGGCAAATCCCAAATCCCCTCCTGAACGTGTGGGGCAGATCCCAAATCCCATCCTGAACGTGTGGGGTAAATCCCAAATCCCATCCTGTCCTTGTGGGGCAAATCCCATCCTGAATGTGTGGGGCAAATCCCAAATCCCATGGTGTCCTTGTGGGGCAAATCCCATGGTGTCCTTGTGGGGCAAATCCCAAATATCCTGTCCTTGTGGGGCAAATCCCATCCTGAACTTGTGAGGCAAATCCCAAATCCCATGGTGTCCTTGTGGGGCAAATCCCAAATCCCATGGTGTCCTTGTGGGGCAGATCCCATGGTGTCCCTGTGGTTCCTCCCCCAGGGCAGGAGCTGAGCATGGAGAGCAGCGAGGAGCTGCTGGCAGAGGCCGTTTGGAGCGGCCCCACGGCGCAGGGAGAAGCCAGCGGGGAGGAGAAGCCGCGGAGATCCCTCAGCAGGAGGGGCTGCAAACGCAGAGCGCGGGATCCCGAGGGGGAAAGAGCCAGCCTGGGTCATGGAGGGGTCAGGGATCCGAGCTGGGGGTCCCTGAGCAGCTCCAGGGTGGGCAGGAGAAGCCCCACAAGTGCTCCGAGTGTGGGAAGAGCTTCACCAAGAGGTCCAGCCTGGTTGTCCATCAGAAGAGCCACATGGGGGAACAGCTGGGATGTGAGGGGGAAAAACCCACCCTGGACCAGGGTCAGAGCTCAGAGCTGGGGGTCCCTGAGCAGCTCCAGGGTGGGCAGGAGAAGCCCCACAAGTGCTCCGAGTGTGGGAAGAGCTTCATGATGAGTTCCCACCTGATGTTCCACCTGAGGACCCACATGGAGCAGCAGATGGGATCTGGGGGGGAAAAACCCACCCTTGACCAGGAAGGCGGTCAGAACTTGGGGCTGGGGGTTCATGAGCAGCTCCAGGATGGGCAGGAGAAGCCCCACAAGTGCTCCGAGTGTGGGAAGAGCTTCATGATGAGTTCCCACCTGATGTTCCACCTGAGGACCCACATGGAGCAGCAGATGGGATCTGGGGGGGAAAAACCCACCCTGGACCAGGAAGGTGGTCAGAACTTGGGGCTGGGGGTTCATGAGCAGCTCCAGGATGGGGAGAAGCCCCACACGTGCTTGGAATGTGGGAAGAGCTTCAAGTGGAGATCGTCCCTGATCCGCCACTGCAGGATCCACACTGGGGAACGACCCTACGTGTGTGGCGAGTGTGGGAAGAGCTTCAACACCAGGTCCTACCTGATCGTCCACCAGAGGATGCACAGCGGGGAGAGGTCCTACACGTGTGGGCTGTGCGGGAAGAGCTTCAGCACCAGCTCCCACCTGATTGTCCACCAGAGGAATCACACAGGGGAGAGGCCCTACGAGTGCGATGTGTGCAAGAAGAGGTTCCAGAGCAGCTCCACCCTCCGTAGTCACCAGCGGATCCACAGCGAGGAGAGGCCGTTCCGCTGTCCCGATTGTGGGAAGGGGTTCAGGGAGAATTCCACTCTCACCACCCATCGGCGCGTCCACACCGGGGAGAGACCCTACGTGTGTGGGGAGTGTGGGAAGAGCTTCAACACCAGCTCCTACCTGGTCGTCCACCAGAGGATGCACAGCGGGGAGAAGCCCTACGAGTGTGGGGTGTGTGGGAAGAGCTTCAGCAGGAGCTCCCAGCTGATTGTCCACCACAGGAGCCACACGGGGGAACGGCCCTATGAGTGTCCACAGTGTGGGAAGGGCTTCACCAACAGCTCCAACCTGATTGTCCACCAGAGGAGCCACGCTGGGGACAAACCCTACGAGTGCGAGCGGTGCAGTCGGAGGTTTCAGAGCGTCGGGGATCTCGTGGTGCACCAGGGCTCGCACACGGAGGAGAAGCCATTCCAGCTCCCCGATTGCGGCATGGGCTTCAGTGACGGCTCCAGCCTGGCCGAGCCGCGCTGCATCCACGCTGGGGAGTGTGAGGAGAGCTTCGCTGAGAGCTCCAGCCTGATCATCCACCAGAGGGACCACGCTGAGGAGAGGCCCTACGAGTGTGACCGGTGCCATCAGAGGTTTTACACCGGCGCCTCTCTCCTCAAGCACCAACGCAGCCACAGCGAGGAGAGGCCGTTCCGCTGCCCGACTGCGGGAAGGGCTTCAAGAACAACTCAGCCCTCGTCGTCCACCAGCGAATCCACACCGGGGAGAGGCCCTACGAGTGTGACCAGTGCTGGAAGAGGTTCCACACCACGTCCGATCTCCTCCTGCACCAGCGCATCCACACGGACGAGAGGCCCTTCCGCTGCGCCGACTGCGGGGTGGGGTTCAAGCACAACTCCAGCCTGGTCAAACACCGCAGGATCCACACCGGGGAGAGGCCCTACGTGTGCTGGCAGTGTGGGAAGAGCTTCAGCGCGAGCTTCAGCCTGATCGTCCACCACAGGAGCCACACGGGGGAGCGGCCCTACGAGTGCGGGCAGTGCGGGAAGAGCTTCAGCCAGAGCTCGGGGCTGGTGGCCCACCAGAGGTGCCACACCGGGGAACGGCCCTACGAGTGCGGGGAGTGCGGGAAGAGCTTCTCACAGAGCTGCAACTTGATCAAACACCAGTGCAGCCAGCACTGCGGGCAGCCCAGGGGGCAGGAGGAGCTCCATGCGCTGCTCCAGCTCCATCGTCCTCAGGAGGATCCGCTCTGGATGGTCCCCGGTGAGCCCAGGTGGGCAGAGCCCAGGTGATCCCTGTTAGGAGGACACCTGGCTGGGGGCTCCACATCCTCCTGGATTTGCCAACTTCTGACCCAGAAAAATCTCATTTTTTCGATCTTTTGGTGACCTTCAACAACACTAGATAGCCTTGGATGTCCCATCTCCCATGGGAGGATCTGCTCTGGATGGTCCTCAGTGAGCCCAGGTGATCCCTGTTTGGAGGACACCTGGATGAAGGTTCTACCTCCTCCTGGATTTGTCACCTTCTGACCCAGAAAAATCTCATTTTTTCCGTCTTTTGGTGATTTTAAACAACACTAGATAGCCTTGGATGTCTTCTCCACCATCAATCCATCTCCCATGGGAGGATCTGCTCTGGGTGGTCCCCCGTGAGCCCAGGTGGGCAGAACCCCCTTGATCCCTATTTGGGGGACACCTGGTTGGGGGCTCCACATCCTCCTGGATTTGTCCACTTCTGACCCCAGAAAAATCTCATTTTTTCCGTCTTTTGGTGATTTTAAGCAACACTAGATAGCCTTGGAGGTCTTCTCCACCATGGGAGGATCTGCTCTGGGTGGTCCCCGGTGAGCCCAGGTGGGCAGAGCCCAGGTGATCCCTGTTGGGAGGACACCTGGCTGGGGGCTCCTCGTCCTCCTGGCTCCCCATGGCCTGGATTTTCTCTTTATTTCTCTTTGTTCTTTGTAAACACCCAAATCTGGAGTTAATAATAAAGATATTGAAGTAAAACAAGGATGGGGACATGGGGGGATCTTCCAGGGGATGAGGGGGTTGCTGGGTCCCTTGGAATGAGGTCCCCCAAAATCCCCCAAATCCCTGACACCCCCCAAAATTCGGGATCTCCCTGGATTGGGACCCCCAAAAATCCCTGGGAGCCACCTGGGTTGGGACCCCCAAAATTCTGGGACCCCCCCCAAATCCCTGGGACCCCCAAAATCTCGGGATCCCCCTGGACTGGGACCCCCAAATCCCTGGGACCCCCAAAATCTCGGAATCTCCCTGGACCGGGACCTCCCAAATCCCTGGGACCCCCCCCAAAATCCCTGGGACCCCCAAATCGGGGATCCCCTCCCCTTTTCCGCCCCTCCCCACCCGAGCCCGGCTTCGCTCCCGCCCCTCCCCCCCGCCGCAGTGCCGAGCGCTCTGCGCATGCGCGCCGTCCAAGCCCCGCCTCCC
>JAFCGX010000239.1:0-28952 GCA_019023105.1 Diglossa brunneiventris
CGAGAGGCAGTAGACCAGAAGGAGAGAAAAATGATTAAAGTTCTATTTACCGCTCTTGATTTAGAGGCATGAGAAAGATTGCTAAGATATCAGCAGATTATCAAGACTAGATAGCAACAGGAGTGGGAAGAACCATTCCAAAAAAAAAAAATCATAAATTAGTCTGCCTTATATTCCCCAACAGGGGCCTTCTGAGATTTCACCTGAATTCCTAGAGCGCTTAAGAGATGTGATGCATCAGTAGATCTGGGGTAATTAACAAATAGCTGCACACAACTGAGAAGCGGGGTGTGGGGAGAAGACAAGGGTGGAATTTTAGTTGATACAGGGGCCATATATTCAGTTTTAAATAAAGCTTTAGTACCTGTAGAGAATGTTTTTGTTGTATGTGGGGAACAGCTGGCCAATCTGGAAGGCATACCTTTGTAAAATCTTTAAAGTACCATGTATACTTAAAGCTTTTGTATATGTTCACTAACATTCTCAATGAGGAGTTACTCCAGAGGCAAATGATATAAAACATGTTAAGTTTAACATTAACAGCTATTGAATTAGGAAGAGCATTAGTAGAGGATACTAGAATAATTAAAATAAGTATTTTCGGGAGTATGGGCTTCTGCTGTACTAGGAGGGTGAAAATGCCACCCCTAGTAATCAAGCTTAAGAAGAACAGAACCAGTGGGAATGAGAAGTACCCCCACCCTCAAAAAGACGACAAAGAAGGAATCAGCCCAATAATTGATAGTACTGGATTGAGGGCTTGTCAATAAGATAAAAAGAATTTATACACTGTGGTAGCAATCCATATACTTTACTGACTTGTTTAACACCTAAGACTAACCTGGTTCATTGTTTTAGACCTGAGAGAACCTTCTTTTGCCTCCCTATCCACGAAGGCAGCCAGAAAGTCTTTTTGCATCCAAATGACACAGCTCACACTGTCCATGTGCCAGAAGGCTTCAGAAATTCTGCCACCCCAATGAGGACAACTTGCAGAACCCAGAGTCCCAGGAGCTCCACAAGAAGAATGGAAGATGTTGCAGTATGTAGAAGATCTTCTAGTAGCCACTCGAGAAGCATGTGTGGCCTAGACGGTAAGCCTTTCAAATTTCCTTGGACTCCCAAGGATACCAGAGTATCAAAGCACAGGTAGTGAAACAGAAAGTAATCTACCTGGCGTATGAGTGAATCCTGGGCAACAGATTTTAGGGCAGAGAAGCCATATGCCAACCCCCAAACCCAGACAATGAGAGACTCTGAACCTTCTTAAGCATGGCAGGGTTAGTGCCAGCTGTGAGTTTTATAATTATAGACTGCTCGTCAAACCCCTCTATACTCTTATTTCCAATGAAAGCAGAGATCTCCAGTGGACAGAAGAAGCCACACGGGCCTTTCACCAGCTAAGAGTGCCCTCATGTCAGCTCCAGCTTTGAAACTTCCAGATGTGAGTAACCATTCTTTCCATTTTCCCATGAAGACAAGACTAATATTGTCAACCCAGCTTCTTTTCTCAGTGGAATCAAAGAGAAGCAGCACACCACGATTGCCTGGAGACCATTGAAGACACTCCTCTGGACGATGCAGAAACCTAGTTCACTGACAGGAGCAACTATATTGCCCAGTGGAAAGCGACATGTTAACTACACAGTGACCACCTACTGAGAGGCCATAGAGTCCGGACCCTTGCCAACAAGTACCTCTGCACCAAGATAAATGCATTGACCCATGCCTTAGAAAACAGCAAAGGAAAAGAAATAACATTCATACAGACTCAAAGTACATGCACACGGAGCCATCTGGAAAGAGAGGGGACTGCTGACCTCACAAAGAAAGAAGAGACAATCCGCTGCTGGAGCAGCTCAGCTGCCTGAAAAGGCATATTAAGGCACACCAGAGAGTGAGCTCAGAATTAGAGAAAGAAATGAGCTGGCAGATGGAGAGGCAAAGAAAGCAGCGAAAGGTGAGGTAATTATAGACAGATCTCCCTCGAAGGTAAGCCAGATTATAATACTATCAAAAGAGACATACAACCACAAGGGGTGGGCTACCATTGAAAGAGAGCTAGTAATCCCTTCCTATTTTTGTAGTCACTAGTGAAAGAGCACTAGAAAACACACTGGGGTCTAACTACTTAAAAGCTTTTATAAAGTGCGGCTCCTTTCCCAAGATGACCAGGCTGCCATGATACAGAGTACTTGGAATGAAGCGTTGGCTTGGAATGGTTTTTCCACAGGCTTTTTCTAGAACCACATTGAAAGAATCGTTGTCAAAATCTATATGCCACTATTACTCAGGAAAACCGACAGTGTAATCCTTGCCTCCAGACTAACCCAAAATACCCCCAGGCTGAAACTCGGTCAGACTGGGAGAGGCCATGGGCCTGGACAGCAGTGGCAAATGGACTTTTCAGAACGCCCAAGGAAAGGGGGGTATCGGTATTTACTGGTATTGACAGATACATTTTCAGAGTGGCCAGAAGCATTCCCCACCAGAACTGTCAAAGCTCGAGAGGTGACCAGAGTATTATTACAAGAAATAATACCATGCTTCAGAGTTCACCACAATATCCTTGAATAGAGGATCACATTTCATTTCCAAGTAGTGCAACAGATTAGTGTCCACCTGGCATAGATTAGAGACTTCACACTCCATACTGCCCTAATCAAGCAACCAAGTAGAGAAAAAGAATATTTGATTAAGCAATAGATTGTAAGACTGGGGCAGGAAGTTAATCTACCCTAGCCCCAGCTCTTCCACCGGCACTACTGCAAATTCAAATTAAGCCTTAGGCTAAAAGAAAGCTGAATCCTTTTAAAATGCTTTATGAAAGACCATATAGAATACAAAAAGGAATGTCCACCCACATTGGGTAGGCAACACTGGCCACCTACACGGTGGCTTTAAGCAAACAGTTCAGAGAAACTAAGAAACACGTGGCTGGAGCTCGGAGCAGGGAGCTAGATAGACCAGTACATAACATACAGTCTGGAGATTACGTATATGTTAAGCCTCTTGCAGAAGAGACTTTAGAACCACAGTGGGAGAGACCACTGGACCACTGCAAGTACTTCTCACCACCTTCACTGCAATCAAGATCAAAGAACAGAACGCCTGGATCCATCACTCTCGAGTGAAGAAGGCCCAGAAGCCCCTTGGAGAGTGACTGAACTGAGACTAAAACTTACCCGGGCAAAACGGATACATTGCCGTCGGGAGTAGTTCATACTTTGATTTACAGAATTGTTTTGTATGTAGTTATAATTGAAACTTTAAAATTAGAGAGTACCTTTATCCATAGCGATGCTGAATAGCCTTGATCCCAAGCTTTTAATCAGTATACAGGATCCATGAGAGAACTTTCCGAGATGAAGGATTTAAACCTATCTACTGTAGTAATCCACCAGAATCAGGTATATGAGAGCAGGAATGACAGGAACAGAAACTGTAGACACTTCAAAGGATCAGAGGAGAAGAAATCAAGTAAGGTGCCAAGTCATCAATGGGACAGCTTATGAGAGACCAGATGCAATTAGTGTTTAAACCTGTCCTAGTGTATACGAACACCAGGAAGTTTGTGATAGTCAAAGTGAATCAGACTGTTAGTGTAATTTCACCTTGATACAGCCTGTAGAAGTAACTTGCATTTGGGCTCGAGATACTATCAGATTTTCATTTAAATTTCAAATAGACACTGCACTTTTTACAACAGCAGGACCTCATACCCACACTACGACTCACATAGTTCAGACTCAACCCAACTTGAACCTAAGGTGTATGAAATAAGCCCCTACGTAGTGAAGAATGTAGGTGACAACAGCTATTGTTCAATCCAGAATAGCCTCTGAAACATGTTGAGTTAGTCATGCAAATTACATCTCAAAAATCCAGCCAGCCTGCTCCTCCTTCCTAAAAACATCCTTTGAGGGCTAGACAATGTGGTTACAAAGACAGTATATCTCAAGAACAAGATAAAAAAGGATCACAAGCTATCACCTACCCCTGTTGAGATAGACCTTACATTAGTAAGACATTAATTAAGCAGCAAGACCTACTAGAGATCTTGAAAGAGATCCAAGAAAGTGGAAGAAGACATTAATTACTATCCAACATGATACAAAAGAATAACCCGAATTCTACAGAGAATAAAACCAAATGCCGATCACCACTGTGAGATGTGATTTTTAGGTAGTCACCAACTGCAGAGAGAATCCTTAATAAGTTATGTCACCCCATTGTAGTTTTGTTAATATTAGTTGGAATAAGTTTATCTACTATATTGCTAATTTGGAATTGTAAAATACTACGACAAGTGGCAGTGTTAACCTCCTTATCAAATGTACATGGTAAACATTGAAGAACACTTATTGCCATAGGAGTTTGCATTAAGTAAAAGAATTTACTTATTTTCTAGGAAAGGGGGGAAATGAGGCATAGTAAAACCCCCAGAGTAAAAAAGAGTGGAAGGTGCCTTTCTGTGTAAAGCCAAGGCAAAGGGAAAAGCTGCTTCAGTAAAAGACAAGAAGATAAAGAAGAAGACAGCGAAAAGAAAGCAGAGACGCTGCGCAACAGAACAGGGACACAAGAAATTCCTTCTGATAAAGAAGAATCTAACAGCAAAAGTCACTGCGAAACTTGTAAAATGCCTATTGTGAAATTGTATGCATATGCATTTGAAAGGAGATAAAAAGAAAGACTAGAGTTCACAAAAGTACACATGTCATTTTAGGGAACTGATTCCCCATGCGTCCAGCGCTGTAATAAACATACCAGCTTTACAACTTCCACAAAGTTGTGGAGTTTTTCTTTCTCTCTGCGAAACACATAAACAGTGGCATTACGTATGGTAAGCACAAAGGCAGTGGCCACATTAGAAGCAGGATCATAGGTGAAATTTACCATAGTCCACCAGGATTGAAACTTCTTTTCAAAGTCAATCGCATTATCCCAGACAACGTTCTGAATTTCAGCTGGAAAATTACTTTTACCCCCTTCCCGTATGATCAGAGCTGCTGTTGCCTGCATCTGTAAGTGTGCTTGTATACAACTGAAAGCTAAAGACACATTATCTTGAACTGTACTAAGTGCTTCTACTATTACTTGTGGTCTCGGTCCCCGGCCTTTCTCACTTCGGCAGTACTTTTGAAATCTGCCACTGGCTAGTTCCTAATGCCAATAGAGATGACTGTAAGGGCTGCTTCAATTTTGTTAGGCCAGCTGCTGCAGTGGCCAGTTTATTCATCAGTATTTCTGAATCAAGTCCATTCAAAAGTCCTAATCCTGTCCCTAATATCCAGTTTAGATCCTTTCTTATTCTGCTCCTGAGATATACCTGTCTTTGTAACCATGTTGTCCAGTCCTCAAAGGATGTTTTTAGGAAGGAGGAGCAGGCTGGCTGGATTTTTGAGATGTTAATTTGAATTAGCAACTCAACACGTTTGAGAGACCATTCTGGATTGAACAATAGCTGTTGTTCACCCACATTCCTCACCACCTAGGGGCCTATTTCATACACTTCAGGTTCAAGTTTGGGTTGAGTCTGAACTATTTGAGTTCTAGTGTGGGTTGTATGAGGTCCTGCTGTTGTAAAAAGTGCAGTGTCTACTTTGAATTTAAATGAAAATCTGATAGCATCTCGAGCCCAAATGCAAGTTACTTCTACAGGCTGTATCAAGGTGAAATTATACTAACAGTCTGATTCACTTTGGCTATCACAAACTTCCTGGTGTTCGTATACACCAGGAGAGGTTGAGACACTAATTGCATCTGGTCTTTCATAAGCCGTCCCATTGATGACCAGGTACCCTACTTTGATTTCCTCTCCTCTGATCCCTTGAAGTGTCCACAGTTCCCGTTCCTGCCATTCCTGCTCCTCATATACCTGATTCCTGTGGATTACTACAGTAGATAGGTTTAAATCTTTTATCTCAGAAAGTTCTCCCATGGATTCAGTATACTGATTAAAAGCCTGGGACCAAGGCTATTCAGCATCGCTTTCAATAGAAGTACTCTCTAGTTCTAAGACTTCAGTTACAATTACATACAAAACAATTCTGTAAATCAAAGTATGAACTACCCCTGACCACAATATACTCATTTTGTCTGAGTAAGCTTAATCTCAGTTCATTGTCTCCTGGTGTCACTCTCCAAGGGGCTTCTGGGCCTTCTTCACTCGAGAGTGATGGATCCAGGTATTCTGCTCCTTGATCTTGATTGCAGTGAAGGTGGTGAGAAGTACTTGCAGTGGTCCCTCCCACTATGGTTCCAAAGTCTCTCTGCAAGAGGCTTAACATATGCGTAATCTCCAGACTGTATGTTATGTACTGGTCTATCTAGCTCCCTGCTCCGAGCTCCAGCCACGTGTTTCTTAGTTTCTCTGAACTGTTTGCTTAAAGCCACCGTGTAGGTGGCCAGTGTTGCCTACCCAATGTGGGTGGACATTCCTTTTTGTATTCTATATGGTCTTTCATAAAGCATTTTAAAAGGATTCAGCTTTCTTTTAGCCTAAGGCTTAATTTGAATTTGCAGTAGTGCCAGTGGAAAAGCTTGGGGCTAGGGTAGATTAACTTCCTGCCCCAGTCTTACAATCTATTGCTTGATTAAGCAATAGATTGTAAGACTGGGGCAGGAAGTGATTCATTTTCTCTACTTGGTTGCTTGATTGGGGCAGTATGGAGTGTGAAGTCTCTAATCTATGCCCAGGTGGACACTAATCTGTTGCACTACTTTGGAAATGAATGTGATCCTCTATTCAAGGATATGTGGCTGGAACTCTGAAGCATGGTATTATTTCTTGTAATAATACTCTGGTCACCTCTCGAGCTTTGACAGTTCTGGTGGGGAATGCTTCTGGCCACTCTGAAAATGTATCTGTCATACCAGTAAAAAACGATACCCCCCTTTCCTTGGGCGTTCTGAAAAGTCCATTTGCCACTGCTGTCTAGGCCCATGGCCTCTCCCAGTCTGACCGAGTTTCAGCCTGGGGGTATTTTTGAGGTTACTCTGGAGGCAAGGATCACACTGTCGGTTTACCCGAGTGTGTTCCTGACAAAGAGTCTTTCAATCAGATGTGTGTTCTAGAAAGCCTGTGGAAACTACTACTTCAAAGTCAAAACTTCATTTCAATGCACTCTGTATCACTGGCAGCCTTGGTCATTTGGGAAAGTATCCATACTTTATAAAAGCTTTTAAGCAGTTAGGCCCCAGTGTGTTTTCTAGTGCTCCTCCTTCACTAGTGACCACAAAAATAGGAAGGGATTACACACTCTCTTTCAATGGTGGCCCACTACTTGTGGTTGTATGTCTCTTTTGATTAGTATTATTGTATTCTGGCTTACCTTCGAGGAAAATATGTCCATAATTACCTGACCTATTGCTGCTTTCTTTGCCTCTCCATCTGCCAGCTCATTTCCTTCCTCCAGTTCTGAGCTCACTCTCTAGTGTGCCTGAATATGCCTTTTCAGTCAGCTGAGCTGCTTCCAGCAGCCGCATTGTCTCTCCTTGTGAGGTTAGCAGTCCCCTCTCTTTCCAGATGGCTCCATGTGCATGCACGACTCTGAATGCATACTTTGAGTCCGTATAGATGTTTGTTTTCTTTTCCTTTTGCTGTTTCTAAGGCACGGGTCAATGCATTTATCTCGGCCTTCTGTGCAGAGGTACCTGTTGGTAAGGATCTGGACTCTATTGCCTTTCTGCAAGTAGTCCCTGTGTACCTAGCATGTCGCTTTCTACTGGCAATGTAGCTGCTCTTGTCAGTGAACCAGGTCCCTGCATCGTCCAGAGGAGTGTCTTTCAAGTCTGGGCATCTGGAGTAGATGGCTTCAATGGTCTCCAGGCAATCGTGGTGTACTGCTTATCCTAGATGCCACTGAGAAAAGAAGCTGGGTTGACAATATTAGTCGCTACTATCTCTACGTCATCTTGCTCTACTATGATGGCCTGGTATTTCAGAAACCTCTGTGGTGAAAGCCAGTGGCTGCCCTTTACTGCCAGTACTGCAGACACTGTGTGGGACACTAGCACAGTCATTTTTGTCCCAGGGTAAGCTTGGGTACCTCTTGAATATTCGGTACAACTGCTGCTACAGCTCTGAGGCAACCTGGCCATCCCTTTGCTGTTGCATCTAGTTGCTTAGAGAAGTAAGCAACTGCCCTCTGATATGGACCCAAGTCCTGAGCCAGTATTCCCAGGGCAATTCCTTGTCTTTCATGGGAAAATAGAAAGAATGGTTTACTCACATCTGGAAGTCTCAAAGCCAGAGCTGATGTGAGGGCACTCTTTAGCTGGTGAAAGGCCCATGTGGCTTCCTTTGTCCATTGGAGATCTCGTCTAGGCCACACATGCTTCCCATGTCTGAGTGGCTACTAGAAGATCATCCACGTGCTGCAACAGCCTCCATTCTTCTTGTGGAGCTTCCTGGGACTCTGGGTCTTTGCAAGTTGTTCTCCAATCAGAGTGGGGGAATTTTTGAAGTCTTCAGGCACATAGACCATGTGAGCTGTGTTTTGCACTGCTTCTAGGGCTTTCTCATTTGAATGCAAAAATTTTCTGGCTGGCTTCGTGGATAGGGAGGCAAAAGAAGGCATCTCTCAGGTCTAAAACAGTGAACCAGGTTAGCTCAGGTCTTAAACAAGTTAGTAAAGTATATGGATTTGCTACCACAGGGTGTAAATTCTTTGTTATCTCATTGACAGCCCTCAATACAGTACTATCAATTATTGGGCTGATTCCTTCCCTATATTCTTTTTGAGGGGGTACTGCTCAATTCTCACTGGTTGTGTTCTTTCCTTAAGCTTGATTACTATGGGGTGGCATTTTTCACCCTCCTTGGTACAGCAGAGGCCCGTACCCCTGAAAATTCTTATTTACTTATTCTAATATCTCTTTACTAATGTCCTTCCTAATTTCAATGGCTGTTAATGTTAAGCCTAACATGTTTATATCATTTGCCTCCAGAGTAACCTCCTCATTTGAGAATGTTTATCGAATTAAGCATATACAAAAGCTTCTAAGTACACATTACTTTAAAGGTTTGCAAAAGTCTGCCTTCTCAGACTGGCCAGTTGTTCCCCACACTACAACAAACATTCCCCACAGGTACTAAAGCTTTATTTAAAACTGAATATATGTCCCCTGCATCAACTAAAATTCCACCGTCTTCTTTCTTCTGATCTCACTGCCTCTCGCAGAGGGGTCTGTTACCTCCTAGTTCTGGATGAAATTGGACTGCCAGGAGGGGAATGGGTGCGAGTGGGTATACTTTTGGAGCCTAAGTCTTTTTCCCTTTTGGGGAGGTCATCTTTATCCTTTCTCCCTTACCTCAGGAGGAGCCTTTAACAAATCATATGTACTCATTTTGCAAACTGTACTCGCTTTGTGTTTCAGCATGATCATTTTTGTTTGACTTCATGCATTGCTATCTTATGCTGCATGCTGAACAACATGTTTGATTTGCCTTCTCTTGGCCTTGTTTTCCTTTTCAAGGGCCAAGACCAGTGGATCTGAGGGCGGTCTGATCCCACAGTCCTTTTGCCATTCTGGGTGACTTCTTAAAACAAAAAAAAAAAACATATTCGCATACAAAACCTCATCCCATTTACCTTCCCATTTTAAAACAGCATTAACTGCAATGAGGTATTATAAATCTTGTTCTTTTCCGAGCCGCCCCTACTGGCAGCCTCGTTCCAGTGAGCCCCTCCCAAAAGAGGCTAGTTCAGAAACTTCTTTGCTCTGGTCAGTTCTCATTATCTCCTTCCCCTTATGGTCTTTTGTTTCTCCCCAAGCCTCACAGTGTCTTTTCTCAGTTTTTCCTCACACACAGAACTCCAGGTGGCAGGTATTAGATGCGATTCTCTCCACACAAGCTTTAAGATCTCAGGTTCTGAATTGGCTTGATCAGGAACCTTTCATTTACACTTACGACACAGAACAGCAATACCAGCACATCTCACAAAGTCTGCATTGCATATATGGTGCCAGCCTCTCAATGCACCAGAAACTCCCAGGAACTGCCTGCAGGCTATCCCGTTTATCACTTTGGTGTTTATCCCTTAACTTCTACGGCAGGTTATTCTTAGCTTAAGCTTACTATAATACCCACTGAAGTCCCATAAACTCATTCAGCTCTTCTATCTAAACTCTGTTTTGCAAAATGTCAGTCTTTTCTAGTTCTCTTCTTGCACACTCTAATTAAAGTATTTCTACTGATGCTCACTTTACTGCCTTGCAAAAGGCTGTGCTTGTTACAGCAGAAACTCTGATATGTCCACAAACACAGACCGCCCCCCCCCCCTTTAACCACACAATATTTGCAAAAAGCCAATCATAAAATACATGCATTTTCCACACCGTTCCATCCATTACTTCACCCACTGCCCATCTGTGAGTCCCCTCCAGCAGCACGCAGGAGCATGAACCCTTGGAGGACAGTGCGGCTCTCGCAGCAGAACAACACCCAAGTAAGACAGGCAGGGACAACATCTGTGGGCTGCAGGCTGTCACAGGGGGCTGAGGGGAGGGTGCTGGAGGGTGACACAGAGGATGGGGGGAGCTGAGAGGCAGAAGGGGGCTTTAAGCGCAACTGGGGGGTTCCAGGGTGGCACTGAGATGCCGAGAGGCTGAGAGTGGGGAACTTGAGGGTGACAAGAAGAGGGTGAGGGGAAGCAGATGCCTTGAGGGTCAAAGTGGGGGCCACTTGAGGGTGACAGGCAAACCAGTCCTCACATCACCCCTAACCTTACCCTAAAAACCACCCCTAACCAGGTGGAAAGTGCACGGTGGAGGCCAAGGGACAACGTCAGAGATCTCGGGGTGGCCCACGGACATTGCGGGCTGAGGGGCAAGGAGGGGGAGGCTTGACAGATGGAGAGCTCACGCTGAGGGTTAGGGGTACAAAGGACATAGGGTACCAAGTAGGGTTAGGGTACAGGTGCAGCAGCCCTCAACCCAACCCAAGGTCACCCTAAACAGCACCCCTAGGACCCCAGTTTTCCCCAACAGCAGCACAAGGCAGTAACCCCAATGCTGGGACAGCCCCAGAACTTTCCCAGCAGCTGCAGGCAGCAACCCTAATAAGAAGGTAGCAACGATGTTTGTGGTCTAGAGAGTGACAGGTAGGAGTTGGGGGCTGAGCAGTTATTTAGGTTTTTTTAGGGTTTTTTCTCAAGGCTTTAAAAGGACATTTTAGGGCTTTTTCAGAGGAGTTTTCAGGAATTTTCTGGGAACGTTTAGGATACTTTCAGGGCTTTTTCAGGGCTTTCAAAAGATTTAATTAGGGTATTTTAAGGGCTTTCTTAGTACTTTTAAGAACCATTTGGGGGGGTTTGGGTGTTCTTGGGGTTTTTTTAGGACTATTGAGGGTATGTGGAGGACTTCTTGGGGCTAGGGTATTTTTAGGGTTTTTGAGGGAATTTTTAGGTGTTTTTAGGGTCTTATGAGGGCATTTTAAGGATTTTGGGGGCATTTTTAGAGCTCTTTTTGGACTATTTAGGGTATATTTAGGGATTTTTAAAGGCTCTTTGGAGATTTTTAGGGGCGTTTTAGGGGGTTTTTAAAAGTAGGGTATTTTCAGTGTATTTTAACAGTATTCTGAGGCTGTTTTTAGGTTTTCATGGGGTTTTTAGGACATTTTGAAGACTAGGGGGTCTCCAGGGAGTTTTTAGGTTTTTTTAGGGTCTTTTCACGGCACAACACATGGCGGCTGAGGGGCAGCTTGAGGGGCACTGTGGGGGCTTGAGGGTGACAGAGGCTGGGAGCTGAGGGAGGAACAGGGAGAGGGGACCATGGGTGACACACAGAGATGCTGAGGGTGGCAGGGGCAGCTGTAGGATGGCACCGAGAAGCTGGGGGGCTGAGGGGCAAAGGAGAGGGGTTAGGGGTGACACACAGGAGCTGAGGGCTGGGGGGCAGAGGGACCGGTTGAGGAGTAAAGGGAGAGGGCTTGAGGGCTGGAGAGTCCAGTGGAGATCAGGGGTACAGGGTACAGCTGTACCACCACTCACCCCAGCCCTAACGTCAGCCTAACCAGCCCCCCTAAAAACAGCCTTTTCCCCCAACAGCAGCGCAACACAGCAACCTAAGAGCGAGACCAGACAGCAACCCTCACACCAGGACAATGACAGAACCCTCAGAGGACAACGGACCCACTGCAAAAAGGTAGGGACGACATCTGCGGGCTAGACAGCAAGAGGTAGAGTTTGGAGACTGAGCATGTCTTTTTGAGGTTTTTTCCCAGGACTTTTAAAAGTATTTAGAGGATTTTGGAAGGGACTTTTCTGGGACTTTTTAGGGTATTGTTGAGGCTTTTTCAAAGCCATTTTATGATTCTTTAGCATATTTTGAAGATTATGGTCAGGGTCAGAGGAAACACCCTCTGAAAAGGCAGAGTTTTAGGACCGCAGCGAATGCTTCAGAAAGGGTCCAGCGGTGGCACAGTGGGTTGGGTCCCACACTGCCAGTCAGAAGGTTGTAAGTTTTAGACCCAGCTAAGTTGTTGTGGTTAGGGTTAGATGCTCTCAGCTTTGCTCTGGGAGAACTTCTGCACAGAAGAACTCAGCCCCCGAGTTTCCTGATGCCAGTTTGCAGGAGATGCTTGGCACTGCCAGGGCAGCCCGAGTTCTCGGTGCCAGGGCAGCCCGAGTTCTCGGTGGGGGCAGCTTTGCTCCTGGAGAAATCCTGCGTGGGCCTTCTTCCCTGCGAAACCAAACTCACCCCTGCTGCGTGCCGACGTCCGTTTGCAGGAGGCACGTGGAACTCCAAGGGCAGCGAGAGTTCTCGGCGTCGGCAGCCGCGGTCCGTGAGAAATTGTTCTCTGCGGTTTTTGAGGCCGAATTGCAGTTTTGGCCACGGCCACACAGAGGAGAAAGACTGTTAATTTCCTTAGAAAGGACAGTCTGGCACCCCATGGTTTAAGGGCAGATGAAGGGCTGTGTAGGGGAAGGAACTCCTCACAGGACCTTTCTTCACCTCAACCCCCACTCCAAGGTCTAGCAGCTCCCCCGTGTGACCAGCTGCTTTCAGAGGGTTACCCAGGCACACCTGCACAGGGAGCTGCTAGTCCAGAGGGGCTAACGGGGGTCTCCCAAGGGTCCCTCCAGGAACTACGGTCGGAGCGTCTGGCACGGACCAGGGAGCGGCCAGACCCAGCTGGGCACGGAGCTTCGCTTTGAGAAAATGCCAAGGGAAGAGCCCTCTTGCCAAGGGGCAGCATCTGCACAGGCCAGACAGCATGTGGGGTTCCAGGAGAGGGCTTTCAAGTTTCCCCTTTTACTGTGTCAGTCCCTCCCCAGAGACCCCAGACCCTCCGCAGGACTCCCAGAAAGGAGAGGGGTTATTAGGAGAAAAAGGGTTTAGAAAAACTGGAAAAAGCTTCCTTTTCCATTATTTTTTGTCTTCAAATTGGGAGGGAGTCTGCTTCCCCTGCAATTTTAATGGTCTCAGTGGAAAGAATCGCTGCTTTTTCTCTGCCGTTAGGGGTGTTAATTGACAGGGAGCCCCCATTTTCTATTATTTTTCCAGTTTAAATAGAAGGGGGAAACCTTGACACTGTTTCTTATGGGTTTGAATTAAGGGTAGCCGCCCCCTTTTTGTTGTCCTGAGGCCTATATTGAAGGAGCAGTCCAGCTATCCCTCCATCTTAAGGGTTTGAACTGAGGGAAAATCCTCTTTTTTCATCCCTCGAGAGATTTAAAGTGAGGACAACCCCTCTTTTCCCAATACTTAAGGAGAGTAAATTAAAGGGCAGAAGCTATTTATTTGCCATGGTCTTAGTTTCAGTAGAGGTAACTGTCCCATTTCATCTTTTTAAGGGGTTCACTGGAAGGAAGCTCTGCCTTTTTCAGCATTTTAAGGGTTTAAAACTACATTTCAGGGCACTTCTTTCTGTGCCATAGGACTAAGTATGTCAGAGAAGGGTGAGCCTGGCATGCACTTGCCCCTTACACTGCCTGGGAGGCTTTTATTTTTCTTATTTTCACTTACAATGTAGATAGCCCTAATTAGAAGTCCCAAGGAGACTTAGACTATTCACATCAATAGCATTCTTCTCCACCTGGCTTAGTCACATGTGAAGTACTACTTAGTAGCCGCTAAGGAATAATAATGTCAGTTAACAGCAAATTACCCCATTTATCTAGTTATGCTGGCTAAAAAGAAAGTTATATTTCTTACCAGTTTTCTGCCATTTCGCTCAAAGTAGTTGTAGCAAAAAAGAAAATGCTGTTACTTCCCTGAATATTTCTTTCCTGTATCAAGCCCTTTACTCCCCCTGAAATGGAGTCAGAGGAGCCAAACAGCTGCATCTGCTCTGAGGGCTTTTATAGCCGGTGGGATTCGCCCCCTCCCTTTTCCCGGGCATCATGGGAACGAGAGGCGGGCACAATCAGGGGTATATTAACCCCAGCCTTTGCTGAGGGGCTTCATTCCCTCTCTGGGATGTGCTGGGATAAGAGCTCTCCTCTCATCTCAGCAAAGAGGCTCTTTCAGCTTATATCAGCTTGTTTTCAGCAGGTGTTTCTGGGCATCTGGAGCAACAGAGGCTTAGAAGATCCTGTGAAGAAAACAGCACAGAGAACAGGGAGTATTTTAAGTTCATGATTTTGGGTTTTATGTTTAGGGGTGGTAAAGTGCATTTGTAATTTCTGGTTTTGTTGTTTTTTCCTTTTGTATTGTTTTCTAAGTGGAGTGCAGCTTCCAGAGACTCCAGGTTGTGTCAATTACAACACTTTTTTCAGTAGGTTCATCATGTCACAAGAGGGATCTGCTCAGTGTCAAAGATGTTTGAGATTGAGGCTTCAGGCGAGTTGAGGATTGTGATTAGGAAAGGGAGGGTGAGCAGGTATGCAGTTAGGAGTTATTGTTGGGGGAGGGGTGGTTTGAGGGCAGCAGGGTGAGAAAGGGTGTTTATTTGAGGGCCCCCCCAAGGCTTTTCAGAAGCCTAGCAGAGGCATTCCTATGTCTTACAGCACACAAGGTCATCCACTGCACTCACAGGAATGCCAATTAACTTTGCCTTTCTCTAAGCCTTAACTCCATAACAAGCCACTCATAATAATAGCCACAGCCTTGGAATGCCATTGAACTTTGCCTTTCTCTAAGCCACTCATAATAATAGCCACAGCCTTGGAATCAGGATGAAGCTGGAGCTTGAAGGAGCCAGACACACTCAGGAGAGGGCAAGTAGCTGACTTGCTGGGATTTGGCCCACCTAACTCTGTACTCATACATTGGTTTTGGTTTTTTTTTTATTGTAGCTGACCGAGAGGCTAACAGACCATCATGGGGCCCTCTGAGGCAGACTCATTTCAGGTGCAATGTGGATCCATATCACTGATCATCCAAAAGATAAGTTGGAGGCCATGGCCTGCAGACGGGATGACAGGAGAGTAGCGGGTTGGGAGTCCTTGGGACAGATTTAAAAATTAGCAGAGAGAAAAGCAATCTTCTCCAAGGGGCCTCTTAGGCCTGCTAAAGGGAGAGGCTCTACTTTTGATGGCAGATTTCAGGCAGGCAGTGCAGAACAGTTCCGGTCCACGTTGTGTTGTCCAGTGTACCGTGTTACCTAGTGTGTCTTTGGGGTCCCTTTTGCCTTTTCCCCTCTGTGTTGTGTTTAACATCCCCCCCGTTTGTCATGTTCTGTGTCACGGGTGTCTGCACATATTTGTGCCGGAGCTGCTCTGCCCTGCCACATAGCCTGCTGCAACAGGACAAGTCCCGGGGACTCGCAGCTTGTGGGGTGTTGCCAGACTCCAGATGGTATTCCTGGATAGACAGAAGATGTTTGAGCTGTGAAGTTATCCTGCAGGCTTTTGACTTTTGTTCTCACTTTCCTTCAGATGCAGAAGGATAAAATCCAGGGCAAAATCCATCCACCCATCCCGGGTGAGGAGGTTCCCGCAAGCAGGTCAGTTCACCATTTGTCTCTGCAGGGAGAGTGTAAATTGTGACTCTGTTACAGTGCTGTTTTTTTTCTTTTTAGGAAGTAAAGCTGGATATCAGCAGTCAAGGTGAGGTGGGCAAGGTGAGCATTGAGTAGCATACAGAAACAGTTGTTATTGCTCAGGTCTCACTTTTCGGTGCAACTCTAAGCATCCGTTCCTGTTTCTGCGCTTTAGGCAATCCACTCAGAGTATGCCAGCCCCAGTAACCCACCGGCCGACGCGCCGGGTTTGCCACTCTCCCGAGCCCTGCGCAAGTATCACGGGACTTAGAGATGAAGCCTCTGCCTTTTCTATTTAAAGGTGTCACCAGGGCAGCCTTCAGCAACGGCCGAGGAGATGTGGTGAGTTGGGGAAGTAGGGAGGAGGAGCGAGGGTCGGCTCAGGTTTCAGCAACGCCACATGACCTCATCTCCTTTTAATCCAGGCGTACCCCGTGACGCGTCAGCCGATGGCGTCAGCTTCAGAACGCGGCCGAAGCGTGCGGCCCCAGGCGCCGGGTATTCTTAGAAGAACGGTAAGCAGCAGAATTGTGGGGTTTTGACCTATGTGCTGCTGAGCTTATGCATTGATATTTGGTTTTCTTTAATGTAGCAGATGAAGAAACAACAGGAAGCTGTTGAACAACAGTCCCAACAGGAACCTTCCAGGTCTCGAGGCCACCCTCTTTTGCACCTAACATGGACCGGCATCCCTAGATGTCTGAGAGATAAGTAGAGGGCTACGACCCACAGAGGGGATGAAAGCGGGGCGCAGGCCAGGGACCCACCGGGAGGGTTTTTGAGTCCCCTATGGAGACGGAGGTGTCCATGAAGCGGCCCTTAGGCCCATAAAAGCCAAGTCTCACTTTTGATCACAGTGCTGAGGTGCACATGGCAGAGCAGTCCCAGTGTCTATCGTGTCATTTGTGTTTTGTGTGTTCTGTGTGTCTGGATGTGTCATGTCCTTTACCTTAGGCCTTTGAAGGGCCTCTTAGAAACCCTGGCATCATTTTAGCATCTGTGATCTCTGCATTCCTTGGCCTGGCACGCAGGCCATAGATGCAATTCTGATACCTGTCTGAGCTCCCCAGTCCAAAGTTGTCTCTTTGGAAGCATCCAGTCAGATGTCTTTTCAGGTCTTGTTCTGAGCTGTACAGGCAGCTATGGCCCGCCAGGATCCACGATGGCGGATTAGGACTTGTAAGAATATGAGTTTAGGTAGAGGATTCTGAGCATAGGATTCCCAGGCATCCATCTTTGCAGTTCTTGGAATAAATCATTCAGTTAGCATCTTCTTCCTTCAGTGTTTTCTGAGCCTTGTCAGCTCCCCATCAGTGTCACCTGGGTCATCTCCTTTTGCTTTCTGTCAGTCCTCGCAGTCATCCTTCTTGCCCAGAGATTTCTGTCCGTGTCTTGTGCCCCTTGTTTGTCATGTCCTGTCTGTCCTGTGTCACGGGTGTCAGCACATATTTGTGCCGGAGCTGCTCTGCCCTGCTGCGTAGCCTGGTGTAGTAGGACAAGCCCTGGGCTGTTGAAATTTGTAATGTGGGCTGTCCTTGGAATCTAGATGCTATTCCTAGATTGACATAAGGTGTTTGCAGCTTTTGAGCTATCCTGCAGGTGTTGGACTTATGTTCTAACTTTCTTTCAGGTGCAGATGCGTTGCATCCATGGCAGAGCACCCCATCCTGGGTGGGGGGCTTGTCACAAGCAGGTCAGTCACCATTTGTCTGTGCAGGGGGAGTGTAAAGTGTGGCCCTGTTACAGCGCTGTTCTTTGTCTTTATTTTTAGGAAGTCTAGCTGGATCTCAGCAGTCAAGTTCAAGAGGGCAAGGTGAGCGGTGACCAGTAGCCTTTCTTGTTGCTAAGGTCTCAATCTCTGGGGTGAGTCTAAGTCTCCTTTCTTGTGTTTGTTTGTGCCTTAGGTAGTCCACTCGGAGCATGCCAGGCTGCCATCCTCAACCGACCGACAGACCAGGTTTGCCGCTCTCGCGAGCCCTGTCTTCCGGGTAGCCCTCAGGAACCGGCGGAGGAGTTGAGGTGAGTCGGGGAGGTAGGGAAGAGGAGCGAGGGTCCGCTCAGGTTTCAGCCATGCGAAATCACCTCATCTGCTCTTAACCCAGGCACCCCCTGCGACGACGGCCTCGGTCTCAGAGCATGCCTGGAGCGAGCGAGCCCGAGCAGCTGGGCATTCTTAGGAGCATGGTGAGTAGCAGACTTGTGGGGTTTTGGTCATGGGCTGCCATGATCAGGCACTGATATTGGTTTTCTTTAATTGAGCTGTCTAGGAGACAACAGCCCGGTGCCAGCAGGACCTTCCCGCTGACAAGGTGGCCTTTCTTTGCACCTGAGGCCGGCATCCCAGATGTCTGAGAGATAAGTATAGGGCTATGACCCACAGAGGGATGAAAGCAGGGTGCTGGTTTGGGAATTACTGGGAGGGGTTTTTGAGTCCACTTTGGAGGTGGGAGTGTTCATGAAGCGGCCCCTTAGGCCCCATAAAAGCAAGTCTGACTTGTGATCACAGTGCCCAGGTGCGCAGGGCAGAGCAGTCCCGGTGTGTCTGGTGTCACTTGTCTATTGTGCATTATGTGTTGTTTGTGTATCTCATGTCTTTTACCTTAGCCCTTTGAGGGGCCTGTCAGAAACCCTGGCATCATTCTTAGCATCTGTGATCCCTGCATTCCTTGGCCTGGCACCCGGGCCATAGAACTTTTGACTCGGGAGCTTAGACAGGCATCAGACTCTTCTCTCTTTCAAAGCATCTGGTCAGATGTGTTTTCAGGTCTTGTTCTGAGCTGTATGGACAGCTATGCCCCGCCAGGATCCATTATGGCGGACTAGGACTTGAAAGAATGTGATGACAGGTAGAGGCTTCTGACTGTAGGATTCTCGGGCATCCATCTTTGCAGTTCTTGAAATAAATCATTCAGTTAACATCTTCTGTCTCCAGTGTTCTCTGAGCCTTGTCAGATCATCATCAGTCTCACCTTGGTCATGTTATTTTCCATTTTGTCAGTCCCTGCAGCCATTTTCCTTGCCTAGAGGTTTCTCTCTGTGTCTTGTGCCCATTGTTTGTCATGTCCTGTCTGTCCTGTGTCACGGGTGTCAGCACATATTTGTTCCGGAGCTGCTCTGCCCTGCTGCATAGCCTGGTGCAATAAGAGAAGTCCCGGGGCCTTGAAGTTTGTAATGTGGGTGTAGTTGGACTCTAGATGGGATTTGTATATGGACAGAAGATATCTGGTGCTCCTAAGTTATCCTACAACAGTTTGACTCTTGTCCTAACTTTTTTTTCAGATTCAGATGGATTAAATCTGTGCCAGAGGGGCCCATCCTGGGTGAGGGGGTTCCCCTGAGCAGGTGAGGCAGCATTTGTCTGTGCAGTAGAAGTGTGTATGGTGACTCTGTTACAGCACTGTTTTTTGTCTTTCATTTTAGGAAGTAAATCTGGATACCCGCAGTCAAGGTGAGCAGTGGACAGAAGTAGTTACTGCTCAGCTCTCAATTTCTGGTGCAGCTCTAAGCTTCCCTTCTCGTTTGTGTGCTTTAGGCAACCCACTTGGAGTACGCCAAGCCCCCGTCACCAACTGGCCGATGCAGCGGGTCTCCTGCTCTTGTGAGCCCTGTGGATGTATGACAGGACCTGGTGATGAAGCCCTGAACTTTTCTATTTAAAGGTGCCACCCAGGTGGCCTTTGGCAACTGCCAAGGAGTTGGGGTGAGTCGGGGAAGTAGGGAGGAGGAGCTAGGGTCCACTCAGGTTTCAGCCATGAGAAATCACCTCATGTCCTCTTAACCCAGGCACCCCCTGTGATGATGGCCTCGGTCTGGAAGTGTGCGGGCATGAGCAGCTGGGCATTCCTAGGAGCACGGTGAGTAGCAGACACCTGGGGATTTGGCCGATGGGCTGCCACGATCAGGCACTGATGTTTGGTTTTCTTTAATCGAGCTGTCTAGGAGACAACAGCCCGGTGGCAGCAGGACCTTCCCGGCTGACGAGGTGGCCTTTCTTTGCACCTGAGGCCGGCATCCCCAGATGTCTGAGAGATAAGTATCGGGCTACGACCCACAGAGGGGATGAAAGCAGGGTGCTGGTTTGGGAATTACTGGGAGGGGTTTTTGAGTCCACTTTGGAGGTGGGGAGTGTTCATGAAGCGGCCCCTTAGGCCCCATAAAAGCAAAGTCTGACTTGTGATCACAGTGCCCAGGTGCGCAGGGCAGAGCAGTCCCGGTGTGTCTGGTGTCACTTGTCTATTGTGCATTATGTGTTGTTTGTGTATCTCATGTCTTTTACCTTAGCCCTTTGAGGGGCCTGTCAGAAACCCTGGCATCATTCTTAGCATCTGTGATCCCTGCATTCCTTGCCTGGCACCCAGGCCATAGAACTTTTGACTCGGGAGCTTAGACAGGCATCAGACTCTCTTCTCTCTTTCGAAGCATCCGGTCAGATGTGTTTTCAGGTCTTGTTCTGAGCTGTATGGACAGCTATGCCCCGCCAGGATCCATTATGGCGGACTAGGACTTGAAAGAATGTGATGACAGGTAGAGGCTTCTGACTGTAAAATTCTCGGGCATCCATCTTTGCAGTTCTTGGAATAAATCATTCAGTTAGCATCCTCTTCCTCCAGTGTTCTCTGAGCCTCGTCAGATCATCATCAGTCTCACCTTGGTCATGTTATTTTCCATTTTGTCAGTCCCTGCAGCCATTTTCCTTGCTAGAGATTTCTCTCTGTGTCTTGTGCCCATTGTTTGTCTGTCCTGTCTGTCCTGTGTCACGGGTGTCTGCACATATTTGTTCCGGAGCTGCTCTGCCCTGCTGCATAGCCTGGTGCAATAAGAGAAGTCCCGGGGAGTTGAAGTTTGTAATGTGGGCTGTAGTTGGACTCTAGATGGGATTTGTATATGGACAAGGTATTTGAGCTTTTAAGCTATCCTGCAACAGTTTGACTTTGTTCTAACTTTTTTTCAGATGCAGATGGATTAAATCTGTGCAGAGCGGCCCATCCTGGTGAGGGGTTTCCCTTGAGCAGGTGAGGCACCATTTGTCTCTGGAGCAGAAGTGTGTATGGTGACTCTGTTACAGCACTGTTCTGTCTTTCTTTTTAGGAAGTAAATCTGGATACCCGCAGTCAAGGTGAGCAGTGGAGAGAAGTAGTTACTGCTCAGCTCTCAATTTCTGGTGCAGCTCTAAGCTTCCCTTCTCGTTTGTGTGCTTTAGGCAACCCACTTGGAGTACGCCAAGCCCCCGTCACCAACTGGCCGATGCAGCGGGTCTCCTGCTCTTGTGAGCCCTGTGGATGTATGACAGGACCTGGTGATGAAGCCCTGAACTTTTCTATTTAAAGGTGCCATCCAGGTGGCCTTTGGCAACTGCCAAGGAGTTGGGGTGAGTCGGGGAAGTAGGGAGGAGGAGCTAGGGTCCACTCAGGTTTCAGCCATGAGAAATCACCTCATGTCCTCTTAACCCAGGCACCCCCTGTGATGATGGCCTCGGTCTGGAAGTGTGCGGGCATGAGCAGCTGGGCGTTCCTAGGAGCACGGTGAGTAGCAGACACCTGGGGATTTGGCGGATGGGCTGCCACGATCAGGCACTGATGTTTGGTTTTCTTTAATTGAGCTGTCTAGGAGACAACAGCCCGGTGGCAGCAGGACCTTCCCGGCTGACGAGGTGGCCTTTCTTTGCACCTGAGGCCGGCATCCCCAGATGTCTGAGAGATAAGTATCGGGCTACGACCCACAGAGGGGATGAAAGCAGGGTGCTGGTTTGGGAATTACTGGGAGGGGTTTTTGAGTCCACTTTGGAGGTGGGGAGTGTTCATGAAGCGGCCCCTTAGGCCCCATAAAAGCAAAGTCTGACTTGTGATCACAGTGCCCAGGTGCGCAGGGCAGAGCAGTCCCGGTGTGTCTGGTGTCACTTGTCTATTGTGCATTATGTGTTGTTTGTGTATCTCATGTCTTTTACCTTAGCCCTTTGAGGGGCCTGTCAGAAACCCTGGCATCATTCTTAGCATCTGTGATCCCTGCATTCCTTGGCCTGGCACCCAGGCCATAGAACTTTTGACTCGGGAGCTTAGACAGGCATCAGACTCTCTTCTCTCTTTCAAAGCATCCGGTCAGATGTGTTTTCAGGTCTTGTTCTGAGCTGTATGGACAGCTATGCCCCGCCAGGATCCATTATGGCGGACTAGGACTTGAAAGAATGTGATGACAGGTAGAGGCTTCTGACTGTAGGATTCTCGGGCATCCATCTTTGCAGTTCTTGGAATAAATCATTCAGTTAGCATCCTCTTCCTCCAGTGTTCTCTGAGCCTCATCAGATCATCATCGGTCTCACCTTGGTCATGTTATTTTCCATTTTGTCAGTCCCTGCAGCCATTTTCCTTGCCTAGAGATTTCTCTCTGTGTCTTGTGCCCATTGTTTGTCATGTCCTGTCTGTCCTGTGTCACGGGTGTCTGCACATATTTGTTCCGGAGCTGCTCTGCACTGCTGCATAGCCTGGTGCAATAGGAGAAGTCCCTGGGGGCTTGAAGTTTGTAATGTGGGCTGTAGTTGGATCTAGATGGGATTTGTAGATGGACACAGGATATTTGGAGCTTTTAAGCTATCCTGCAGCAGTTTGACTTTGTTCTAACTTTCTTTCAGATGCAGATGGGTTAAATCCATGGCAGAGCGGCCCATCCTGGGTGAGGGGTTCCCCTGAGCAGGTGAGGCACATTTGTCTGTGCAGTAGAAGTGTGTATGGTGACTCTGTTACAGCACTGTTCTTTGTCTTTCTTTTTAGGAAGTAAATCTGGATACCCGCAGTCAAGGTGAGCAGTGGAGAGAAGTAGTTACTGCTCAGCTCTCAATTTCTGGTGCAGCTCTAAGCTTCCCTTCTCGTTTGTGTGCTTTAGGCAACCCACTTGGAGTACGCCAAGCCCCCGTCACCAACTGGCCGATGCAGCGGTCTCCTGCTCTTGTGAGCCCTGTGGATGTATGACAGGACCTGGTGATGAAGCCCTGAACTTTTCTATTTAAAGGTGCCATCCAGGTGGCCTTTGGCAACTGCCAAGGAGTTGGGGTGAGTCGGGGAAGTAGGGAGGAGGAGCTAGGGTCCACTCAGGTTTCAGCCATGAGAAATCACCTCATGTCCTCTTAACCAGGCACCCCTGTGATGATGGCCTCGGTCTGGAAGTGTGCGGGCATGAGCAGCTGGGCATTCCTAGGAGCACGGTGAGTAGCAGACACCTGGGGATTTGGCCGATGGGCTGCCACGATCAGGCACTGATGTTTGGTTTTCTTTAATCAAGCTGTCTAGGAGACAACAGCCCGGTGGCAGCAGGACCTTGCCGGCTGACGAGGTGGCCTTTCTTTGCACCTGAGGCCGGCATCCCCAGATGTCTGAGAGATAAGTATCGGGCTACGACCCACACAGGGGATGAAAGCAGGGTGCTGGTTTGGGATTTACTGGGAGGGGTTTTGAGTCCACTTTGGAGGTGGGGAGTGTTCATGAAGCGGCCCCTTAGGCCCCATAAAAGCAGTCTGACTTTTGATCACAGTGCCCAGGTGCGCAGGGCAGAGCAGTCCCGGTGTGTCTGGTGTCACTTGTCTATTGTGCATTATGTGTTGTTTGTGTATCTCATGTCTTTTACCTTAGCCCTTTGAGGGCCTGTCAGAAACCCTGGCATCATTCTTAGCATCTGTGATCCCTGCATTCCTTGGCCTGGCACCCAGGCCATAGAACTTTTGACTCGGGAGCTTAGACAGGCATCAGACTCTCTTCTCTCTTTCGAAGCATCCGTCAGATGTGTTTTCAGGTCTTGTTCTGAGCTGTATGGACAGCTATGCCCCGCCAGGATCCATTATGGCGGACTAGGACTTGAAAGAATGTGATGACAGGTAGAGGCTTCTGACTGTAGGATTCTCGGGCATCCATCTTTGCAGTTCTTGGAATAAATCATTCAGTTAGCATCTCTTCCCAGTGTTCTCTGAGCCTCATCAGATCATCATCGTCTCACCTTGGTCATGTTATTTTTCATTTCTCAGTCCCTGCAGCCATTTTCCTTGCCTAGGATTTCTCTCTGTGTCTTGTGCCCATTGTTTGTCATGTCCTGTCTGTCCTGTGTCACGGGTGTCTGCACATATTTGTTCCGAGCTGCTCTGCCCTGCTGCATAGCCTGGTGCAATAAGAGAAGTCCCGGGGCTTGAAGTTTGTAATGTTTTAGTTTAGTGGGCTTTAGTTGTACTCTAGATGGGATTTGTAGATGGACACAGGATATTTGGAGCTCTTAAGCTATCCTGCAGGCCTTTGACTTCCATCCTAACTTTCTTTCAGATGCAGAAATATAAAATCCAGGGCAGAGCACCCCATCCTGGGTAAGGGGATTCCCCTGAGCAGGTAAGTCACTGTTTGTCTCTGTAGAGGAAACATAAATGGTAGCTGTTACAGCACTGTTCTTTGTTTTTCCTTTTAGGAAATGAAGGCAGAGAGCAGCAGTCAAGGCCGAGTGGGCAAGGTGAGCATTGAGTAGGGTACAAAAGCAGTTGTTATTGCTGAAGTCTCAGTTTGTGGTGCGACTCTAAGCATCTTTTCTTGGTTTTTTTTTTTATTTAGGTGGTCCACTTGCCATCTATCTTGGCCAAGCATGCCCATGCCAGGTGGGTGCAAGCTTAAGGTATTGGTGTGGCATACTTGTCAGATTAGGGAGGTTGTTTTTTCACAGTATCTCAGCATGCTTTTCTGCTTTGTTTCTTTGCAGGTGCTGTCACTGCCCTAGGCATGCCAAGTAACGGAGGAGGTCAGGTGAGTTGATGTTTAGGCAGGCTGACTCATAGGTGAGTGTTATACAGCAGCATGCTAAGCGTGTACCTTTTCTTTTTGCAGGTATCTTCTGGGCAGCCTCCGGAGTCAAATCAAGATTTGAGGTGAGCTGGGGCAGTGGTGTGGCGGAGTCCCAGGATTACTGTTTTTGAGGGCAATAGTAACTTTTTCTGTTTTGTCTTAGGTACCCTGAGGAGGCTCGTAGCCAAAGTTTGGAAATGGCAGCACCGAAGCACACACAGAGAACATCTCAACGTCCACGTCCAACCGAGGATGGATTTTGTCCGCTCCTCTTTCAAAAGCTAAGTGTCGGGGCCAGTGGTTGGGAGAAGGGGAAAAACCTTTACTATCGCAGGGGGCAATTTCATGTCAGCTTAGCCAAGAGGTCTGTAGTGGGACAGGCTCTCTGGAAGTAAAGGGAGAGGGTTTCTCCTCAGCCTCACCAGAGCCTTTGCCGGGCAGGGCAGTTCCGACCCATCTCCACATTCTCGTGAACTTTGCGTCGTCAGCCTTCCTCGACTCGACGTCGTCACGGATCTTTCCCCCGAGGAGCTCGCCTTCAGGTCCGGAGCTATAGCCACGGTCACCCGGCAGTCCGCTCCATTCTCTAGGCTCACTGAGCCCCTCAACCATCCTCTTAACTGCTTTGGCACTAACTTCTTTTAATGAGTTACATTTCATCATCACATGCCATTGTCATAGGGCTTTCTTTCCTTTGGCATCATCAGCCTCTGGCTCATCTTGTGCTAGGAATCTTGGGTCCATAAGTTGAAAGTGCTAGGCAGTTGACACTTGTGTCTGTGTTATGTCATCTGTGTCTATGCTGTGTCATCTGTGTTCCTGTTATGTAGTCCGTGTCCATTGTCTTCCGTGTCATAGGCCTTTGTTCCATCTTGATGCTTTACAGGCACTATTTTGTGCCATATAGGCAGTATTCTACTCGCGTCCCTTCCCGGATATAGCTTATTCCGGCATCTTTACATTTTTACTCTGAGATGGAAGGATTACACAAGATGTTCTCATCCATCCTCCTTCTCACTACCAGCTTTGGTAGTGCCTTTTTTCCATGCCATTCTCTTGGACTTCTAGAGGGAGCGTCTTAGACCCTCCTCACGTGACTGGAGTTGTTCTGTAGGTTCCATCTTCTCAAAGGGTATAGGGCTCAACAATTAATCTTCCACAGAGTTATCTCAAGTCCTGGCTTATATTGTGTGTACCTATGTTGGCTTATCTTGTGTGTACTTATACTGTGTGTACCTATGTTGGCTTATCTTGTGTGTACTTATACTGTGTGTACCTATGTTGGCTTATATTGTGTGTACTTATACTGTGTGTACTTATATTGTGTGTACTTATATTGTGTGTACTTATATTGTGTGTACTTATATTGTGTGTACTTACTTATATTGTGTGTACTTATATTGTGTGTACTTATATTGTGTGTACTTATATTGTGTGTACTTATATTGTGTGTACTTATATTGTGTGTACTTATATTGTGTGTACTTATATTGTGTGTACTTATATTGTGTGTACTTATATTGTGTGTACTTATATTGTGTGTACTTACCACTTATGGTCGGAGCTGCCCTGCCCTGGCATGTAGTCACAGTTAGATAGAATAGTTCTATAAATTTTACTGGTCATCTGTCTTCTATGGGATTTTGGTAGAAAATTTATTGGTCTAGAGCGGGGACAAGTGCTAGCTGTCAGATAGCCACTCATTGACCTCCTCCTGTCGTCTCACAGGTCCCCGAGGCTACCGATTTCTCAGAATCTACCATTTGACGTCAAGGAATTGCAGCCAGAAGATGTGTCGAAGCACGTTCTTCAGCGTCTCAAGTAAGGGCTGCAGCGAGTGTGTAAGTTGGAAGAATGTGTGAGTGTGTGTGACAGCATATGACTGTGTCTGTCTGTGTCTGCTTGTCTCTGCATGTGTGAGTACATGCTGACTGGATTTAACCTTTGTGTGTGACCTTTGCCTTTCAGGTTTTTCAACTCATTTTAAAATTTAGAATAAAAAATCCCCAGCCGGGGGGTTTTTTTTTTTTCCCCCCCGGCTGGGTTTTTTTTTCCTCGGTCCCGGTCGGTCTGCGAGGCGACGTTCATCGCCAAAGTTTGGGCGCGGACCGGCCAGGGACCGGGGTTTTCGTCAGGCAGGAGGATTTTTTGGAGGCTCTCGGGAACCACGTTCCCGAGGAGCGGTGTGAATGTGTCTGGGGGGTTAGCAGAGTCGTTGAGGTGTGAGTCAGTGTGGGTTTGTGTGTAAGCTGAAGGAAGTGTGTGTGTGTGTGTGTATGTGTGTGTTGAAGGCTTCTAACCTTGTATGACTTTTGCTTTTCAGGTTTTTCAACTCATTTTAAATTTAGAATAAAAAATCCCCAGCCGGGGGGTTTTTTTTTTTTTCCCCCCGGCTGGGTTTTTTTTTCCTCGGTCCCGGTCGGTCTGCGAGGCGACGTTCATCGCCAAAGTTTGGGCGCGGACCGGCCAGGGACCGGGGTTTTCGTCAGGCAGGAGGATTTTTTGGAGGCTCTCGGGAACCACGTTCCCGAGGAGCGGTGTGAATGCGTCTGGGGGGTTAGCAGAGCGGTTGAGGTGTGAGTCAGTGTGGGTTTGTGTGTAAGCTGAAGGAAGTGTGTGTGTGTGTGTATGTGTGTGTTGAAGGCTTCTAACCTTGTATGACTTTTGCTTTTCAGGTTTTTCAACTCATTTTTAAATTTAGAATAAAAAATCCCCAGCCGGGGGGTTTTTTTTTTTTTCCCCCCGGCTGGGTTTTTTTTTCCTCGGTCCCGGTCGGTCTGCGAGGCGACGTTCATCGCCAAAGTTTGGGCGCGGACCGGCCAGGGACCGGGGTTTTCGTCAGGCAGGAGGATTTTTTGGAGGCTCCCGGGAACCACGTTCCCGAGGAGCGGTGTGAATGCGTCTGGGGGGTTAGCAGAGCGGTTGAGGTGTGAGTCAGTGTGGGTTTGTGTGTAAGCTGAAGGAAGTGTGTGTGTGTGTGTGTATGTGTGTGTGTTGAAGGCTTCTAACCTTGTATGACTTTTGCTTTTCAGGTTTTTCAACTCATTTTAAATTTAGAATAAAAAATCCCCAGCCGGGGGGTTTTTTTTTTTTCCCCCCGGCTGGGTTTTTTTTTCCTCGGTCCCGGTCGGTCTGCGAGGCGACGTTCATCGCCAAAGTTTGGGCGCGAACCGGCCAGGGACCGGGGTTTTCGTCAGGCAGGAGGATTTTTTGGAGGCTCCTGGGAACCATGTTCCTGAGGACCAATGATTGCTAGGGTGTAATTTAGCAGTTGTGATGAGAGTGATGATGAGTTTGTGTGTGATCTGAAGGGGGTGTTAATGGTAGATGAGTGTTGTTTTCTGTGTGTTTTTGTTGTTTTGGGTTTCCTGTAACAACAAATCAACATGTAATGCAAATAGAAAAAGGTTATTATCTTGTGTTAATATGTGTATTGCTCTGTATTGCTCTGTATTGCTCTGTATTGCTCTGTATTGCTCTGTATTGCTCTGTATTGCTCTGTATTGCTCTGTATTGCTCTGTATTGCTCTGTATTGCTCTGTATTTGCAGTAGCTGCTGCATTTCCCTGTATTGCTCTATATGTAAATTAGACTTTTACCAGTGTGTCTATGGATTGTATTTGCACTTGCATTTGTATACACTGTTTCCATGTATTTTGCTGAAGTGTAAATAAAAATATTCATTTAATAAAGTTGCATCACCCCTAATAAAGATACCCCCTGCCCTTCCCTACCCTCCCCCATGGCCCCTGACTTTTTTTTGGTGTGGTCTTGTCATTTCTTTCCACTGTATTACTTCCTTTTGCTCCTCACTCTTCCATTTCTAACTTAACTTCTATCTGTCTCTAAGCCTTTGTCTCTGTTTCTCACTCTTTCTGATGCTGTCTCTCTGCTTTTGTAACTCTGTTTCCATCTGCTTCCTTTTCTTGTTTGTCCATTTCACTATTTCTATCTGCCTGTATTTATCTTCCTGTCTTTTGTCTATCCTTTGCACCATATTTCTTTATAACTTTCACCCTCACTCTTCTTGCTCCTTTTCCTCTCTGTGTTCTCCTTTTCCTTGGTTTGTCTTTTTTGCTCTTAGTCTTTTCCTTTTCCACCCTGCCCCTAAGTTTTCACTTTAACCCTAACTACTTTCTTTTCCCTCGAACACCTGTCCTTCTGCAGTTTCTCCGCTCTTCTTTTCTGTCTTCTTTTCTGTCTTCTTTTCTATCTCT
>JAFCGX010000240.1:0-28947 GCA_019023105.1 Diglossa brunneiventris
CAACGGGGCAACAAAACCACCGGAACTCAAGTTCAGGGAAAACACTTGAAACCCGGAAGCAAATAGAAGAACATACCGGAAGTGCCCGGAAGGCGCTGGGGGGACACCGGAAGTAGCGAGGCCACGCGGCGGCGCCGGGATGGGGCGGCCCGGGAAGGTCGGGGGGAAAAATCGGGAAAAAATCGGGAAAAAAACGGGAAAAAAACCGAGAAAAACCGGGAAGAACCGAGAGAAACGGGGATGGGGGAGGGTCAGGGAGCGGCGGGGGGTCGGGAATGGCGGGAGGGGCGAAAAAAAAACGGCGGGATCCAAAATTTTGGGGAAAAATCCAAAATTTTGGGGATCGTGAGGGGAAAAAAAAATCCCAAAATGTTGGGAATTCTCAGGGGAAAAGTGGGATCGGGGGAAGGGGTCTCGGAAATCCCAAATTTTGGCGTTTCCGGCCCATTTTGGGTTCAAAAATGGCAATTTTAGGGTCGGGAGGGGCTGGAAACTCGCGGATTTTGGGGTTTCTGGGGATCAGAATTCCCGAATTTTGGGGTTTTTGGGATAATTGAGGCTCTGTTAACCCTTTCAGAGCCGCTTCCAGCGGCAGCAGCGCGCCCAGGCCCGGCAGCGCTCGGAGCAGGAATTCTCCTCCGTCCCTCACTCGTTCGTGTTCGCCCGCGGCCGCGCCCGGGAGGAGCCTCAGGAGCCTTGGCAGGGACCTCAGGAGGGTCCTGGAGCCCTTCACGGCCAGGAACCTGCAGGTGGCACCTGGGGACATTGGGGACACCTTGGGGACACACCTGGGGACACACCTGAGGCATTGGGGACACACCTGGGGACACATTTGGGGCATTGGGGACACACCTGGGGGACACATTTGGGGCATCGGGATCACTGGGATTGGGGACATTGGGGCACTGGGGACACTGGGAATGGGCTCAGGAGCCTCGGCAGGGACCTCAGGAGGGTCCTGGAGCCCTTCACGGCCAGGAACCTGCAGGTGGCACCTGGGGACACCTTGGGGACACCTTGGGGACACACCTGAGGCATTGGGGACACATTTGGGGCATTGGGGACACCCTGGGGACACATTTGGGGCACTGGGGACACATTTGGGACACTGGGATTGGGGATTTGGGACACTGGGAATGGGCTCAGGAGGGACCTCAGGAGGGTCCTGGAGCCCTTCACGGCCAGGAACCTGCAGGTGACACCTGGGGACATTGGGGACACCTTGGGGACACATTTGGGGCATTGGGGACACACCTGGGGACACATTTGGGGCACTGGAATGGGCTCAGGAGGGACCTCAGGAGGGTCCTGGAGCCCTTCACAGCCAGGAACCTGCAGGTGGCACCTGGGGGACATTGGGGACACCTTGGGGACACACCTGGGGACACATTTGGGGCACTGGGGACACATTTGGGACACTGGGATTGGGGATTTGGGACACTGGGAATGGGCTCAGGTGGGACCTCAGGAGGGTTCTGGAGCCCTTCACGGCCAGGAACCTGCAGGTGGCACCTGGGGACACCTTGGGGACACATTTGGGGCATTGGGGACACACCTGGGGACACATTTGGGGCATTGGGGACACATTTGGGGCACTGGGAATGGGCTCAGGAGGGACCTCAGGAGGGTCCTGGAGCCCTTCACGGCCAGGAACCTGCAGGTGGCACCTGGGGACATTGGGGACACCTTGGGGACACACCTGGGGACACATTTGGGGCATTGGGGACACATTTGGGACACTGGGAATGGGCTCAGGTGGGACCTCAGGAGGGTCCTGGAGCCCTTCACGGCCAGAACCTGCAGGTGGCACCTGGGGACATTGGGGACACCTTGGGGACACCTTGGGGGCACATTTGGGGCATTGGGATCACTGGGATTGGGGACATTGGGACTGGGGACACTGGGAATGGGCTCAGGTGGGACCTCAGGAGGGTCCTGGAGCCCTTCACGGCCAGGAACCTGCAGGTGGCACCTGGGGGACATTGGGGACACCTTGGGGACACACCTGGGGACACACTTGGGGCATTGGGGACACATTTGGGACACTGGGAATGGGCTCAGGAGCCTTGGCAGGGACCTCAGGAGGGTCCTGGAGCCCTTCACGGCCAGGAACCTGCAGGTGGCACCTGGGGACACACCTGGGGACACCTTGGGGACACATTTGGGGCATTGGGGACACACCTGGGGACACATTTGGGACACTGGGATTGGGGACATTGGGGTACTGGGAATGGGCTCAGGAGGGTCCTGGAGCCCTTCACGGCCAGGAACCTGCAGGTGGCACCTGGGGGACATTGGGGACACCTTGGGGACACACCTGGGGACACATTTGGGGCATTGGATCACTGGGACTGGGGACATTGGGACTGGGGACACTGGGAATGGGGATTTGGGCACTGGGAACGGGCTCAGGTGGGACCTCAGGAGGGTCCTGGAGCCCTTCACGGCCAGGAACCTGCAGGTGGCACCTGGGGACACCTTGGGGACACCTTGGGGACACCTGGGGACACACCTGAGGCATTGGGGACACATTTGGGGCATTGGGGACACTGGGATTGGGGACATTGGGGTACTGGGAATGGGCTCAGGAGGGTCCTGGAGCCCTTCACGGCCAGGAACCTGCAGGTGGCACCTGGGGACACCTTGGGGACATCCTGGGGACACCTCGGGGACATTGGGATTGGGGATTTTGGGATTCGGGATATTGGGATTACTGCGATTGGGGATATTTGGAATATTGGGGATCCCTGGGATTTGGGGTATTGGGATTTGGGATCACTGGGATTTGGGATTTCTAAAATTTAGGATCACTGGGATTTGGGATGTTGGGGATATTTGGGCTTTGGGATATTTGGGATCACTGGGATTTGGGATAGTGGGGATTCTGGGATTTGGGATCACTGGGATCACTGGGATTTGGGGTATTGGGATTTGGGATCACTGGGATTTGGGATGTTGGGGATGACTGGGATCACTGGGATTTGGATCATTGGGATATTAGGATTTGGGATCCCTCAGGAATTGCGGGATTCAGGAATTTTGGGACCTCAGGAATTTTGGGGTTTCCAAGTGATTCTCTCAAGAATTTTGGGTTTTTTTTCCCAGGAATTTCGAGGTTTCTCTTCCAGAATTTTTAGGATTTCAGGAATTTGGGATTCAGGAATTTTGGGATCCCTCGGGAACTGCGGGATTGAGGGATTTTTGGGGATTTTCCAGGAATTTTGGGATTTCAGGATTTTTGGGATTCAGGAATTTTGGGACCTCAGGAATTTTGGGGTTTCCAAGTGATTCTCTCAGGAATTTAGGGATTTTTTCCCAGGAATTTCGAGGTTTCTCTTCCAGAATTTTTAGGATTTCAGGAATTTGGGATTCAGGAATTTTGGGATCCCTCGGGAACTGCGGGATTGAGGGATTTTTGGGGATTTTCCAGGAATTTTGGGATCTCAGGAATTTGGGATTCAGAATTTTTGGGATCCTTTAGGAATTGTAGAATTGAGGAATTTTTGGGAATTCAGGAATTTTGGATCTGAGGAATTTGATGGGATTCATGAGATTACCTCAGGAATTTTGGGATTTTTTCCAGGAATTTCGAGGTTTCTCTTCCAGAATTTTTAGGATTTGAGGAATTTGGGATTCAGGAATTTTGGGATCCCTCGGGACCTGCGGGATTGAGGGATTTTTGGGGATTTTCCAGAATTTTTGGATTTCAGGAATTTGGGATTCAGGAATTTTGGGACCTCAGGAATTTTGGGGTTTCCAAGTGATTCTCTCAGGAATTTTGGGATTTTTTCCCAGGAATTTCGAGGTTTCTCTTCCAGAATTTTTAGGATTTCAGGAATTTGGGATTCAGGAATTTTGGGATCCCTTGGGATTGAGGGATTTTGGGATTTTTGGGATTTTCCAGGTGCGCCGGAGCAATTCCCTGCGGGACCTGGTGGCCGTGGCCGGGCCCTTGGGGGTCACCCAGTTCCTGGCGCTCAGCAAATCCCAAACCGGCGTCAACCTGGTGAGAATTCCGGAATTTTGGGGAATTTTGGGAATTCCAGCGGGTCCCAAATCCCTCCCGGACCCAGAGGATGAAGAATTTTCCAGATTGATCCAAATTCTGTGATTGATCCCAAAGTAAACGCTCTGATGGGTCCAGGCTTGGGATTTTTGGGAATTTGGGGATTTTAATGGGAATTTTCCAGAATTTTTCTGAGGATTTTTCCAGGATTTTCCCAAGAATTTTCTGAGATTTTTTTCAGAATTTTTTGAGATTTCTTCCGGGATTTTTCCCAGGATTTTTCTGAGGATTTTTCCAGGATTTTTTCTGGGAGTTTTCTGACGATTTTCCTGGGATTTTTTCCAGGATTTTCCCAGGATTTTTTTTCTGGGATTTCTCCCTAAATTTCCCTGGGATTTTTCTGAGCGTTTTCCCAGGATTTTACTGAGAATTTTCACAGGATTTTCCCAGGAATTTTCTGGGATTTTTACGAGGATTTTTCTGGGATTTTCCCAAGATTTTATTGGGATTTTCCCAGAAATTTTCCCAGGATTTTCTCATGATTTTTCCAGAATTTATCTGGGAATTTTCTGAGGATTTTTCTCAGGATTTTTCTGGGATTTTCCCCAGAATTTTCTGGGGATTTCCTCAGGATTTTCCCAGGATTTTTGTGGATTTTCCCCGGGATTTTTCCAGGACTTTTCCCAGGATTTTTCTGGGAATTTTCCCAGAATTTCTCGTAATTTTCCTGGATTTTTCCCATTTCTGAATCTTTTCCTCTTTCCCAGAAACTTTTCCGGCTGCCGGGGGGTCCCACCCTGACCTTCAAAGTGCTTCAGGTGCGTCCGGGAATTCCGGGAATTTGGGGAATTTTTAGGAATTTTTGGAAATTCTGGGGGGAATTTTTGGGATCCTGGGGGAGGAATTAATCCCTTTTTATGATTTTTTTTCCCGGTTTTTCCCATTTTTTGCCCCATTTCAGGACTCCCTGGTGCGTGACGTGGTCTCAGCCCTGCGGAGGCACCGCCTGCACCAGCAGCAGTTCTGGGGGTGGATTTTAATGGGATTTTAATGGGATTTGGGGTATTTTAATGAATTTTTTCAGGATTTTAATGATTTTTTCCCGTTTTTCACCCCATTTCAGTACTCCCTGGTGCGTGACGTGGTCTCAGCCCTGCAGAGGCACCGCCTGCACCAGCAGCAGTTCTGGGGGTGGATTTTAATGGGATTTTAATGGGATTTTTGCTATTTTTATTAATATTTTTCCCGTTTTTCCCGTTTTTCACCCCATTTCAGTACTCCCTTGTCCGTGACGTGGTCTCAGCCCTGCGGAGGCACCGCATGCACGAGCAGCAGTTCCTGCACCCCCCGCTGCTGGTGCTGGGCAATTTCGGGGCGCGGGCGCGGATGGAGCTCAGGCTCATGGCCGGGATGTTCCAGGGGATGTTCCCGGCCCTCAACGTCCACAGGGTCAGGGAAAGTTCCGGAATTTCAGCTGGAATTATCTGGGATTTGTGTGGGAATTATCCGGGAATTAATCAGGAATTATGTGGGAATTAATCAGAAATTAATCAGGAGTTATATGGGAATTATGTGGGAATTATTCCAGAATTATCTGGGAATTAATCAGGAATTAATTGGTAATTATATGGTAATTATGTCAGAATTATCTGGAAATTATTTCGGAATTATCTGGGAATTAATCAGGAATTAATTGGTAATTATATGGTAATTATGTCACAATTATCTGGAAATTATTTCGGAATTATCTGGGAATTAATCAGGAACTAATTGGTAATTATATGGTAATTATGTCAGAATTATCTGGGAATTACCTGAGAATTATTTGGGAATTATCTTGGAATTAATCAGGAATTAATTGGTAATTATATTGTAATTAGGTCACAATTATCTGGGAATTATTTGGGAATTAATCAGGATTTAATTGGGAATTATTAGGAATTGTCCCAGAATTATTTGGGAATTAGATAGGAAGTATATGGGAATTAATCAGGAATTAATTAGGAATTGACCCAGAATTACTTGGGAATTATTTGGGAATTATCCAGGAATTTTAGCTGGAATTTTATCTGGGATTTATCTGGGAATTATCTGCGAATTCGGGAGCTGGGATGTGGGAAAATGGGATTTGGGGCTTTGGGAATGGGGAGAGGGGCAGGAAAAGGGGATTTGGTGTCTGGGAACGGGGAAAATGGGATTTTCCCTCTTTTTCCCATTTTTCCCATTCCAGTTTTTCCCATTTTTCCCGTTTTCCCCGTTCCAGGTGAACCTGAACTCCATCCGCCGCTGTTTGCTGATCTCCTACGACGCCGACTCCCAGCTCCTGGAATTCCGCCACTAGTGAGAGCCTGAGCCCAATTCCCAAATTCCCAAAGTTCTGAATTCCTAAAGTCCCAAATTCCCAAAGTCCTGAATTCCCGAAGTCCCAAAATCCCAAAGTCCTGAATTCCAAATTCCCCAATTCCTAAATTCCCAAAGTCCCAAATTCCTAAAGTCCCAAATCCTCCAATTCCTGAATTCCCAAAGTCCTGAATTTCAAAAGTCCTGAATTCCCAAAGTCCCAAATCCCCAAAATCCCAAATTCCTGAATTCCCAAATTCCCCAATTCCTAAATTCCCAAAATCCCAAATTCTCCAATCCTCCAGTTCCTGAAGTCCTGAATTCCCAAAATCCCAAATTCCTGAAATCCCAAATTCCTGAACTCCCATTTTTCCAGGATTTTCCCCTTTTTTTTCCCCATTTTTCCCTATTTTTCCCATTTTCCCCATTATTTTTCCCCATTATTTTTCCCATTTTCCCCATTTTTCCCAGTTGTTCCCATTTTTCCCATTTTTCCAATTTTTTCCCCATTTTTCCCGTTTTTCCCCATCCCAGCAGTGTCCAGGTGGTTCCCCATTCCCAAATTCCCATTTTCCTCATTATTTTCCCCATTATTTTTCCCGTTTTTCCCATTTTTCCCCCATTTTTCCAGGATTTTTCCCATTTTTCCCCATTTTTCCCCATCCCAGCAGTGTCCAGGTGGTTCCCCATTCCCATTTTTCCCCATTATTTTTCCCATTTTTCCCCATTATTTTTCCCATTTTTCCCATTTTTCCCATTTTTCCCTGTTTTTCCCCATTTTTCCAGGACTTTTCCCATTTTTCCCCGTTTTTCCCCCATCCCAGCAGTGTCCAGGTGGTGCCCGTGGGGCTCAGCCGGGGGCTCCGGAAAATTCTCCAGGAGAAATTCCCGAACCTGGGCAGGATGGACGATGTCAGCCAGCTGCTCATGGGGTGAGGGGACACCCTGGGGACATTGGGGACACCTTGGGGACACCCTGGGGACATCACAGGGACACCTTGGGGACATCACAGGGACACCTTGGGGACACCTTGGGGACATCGGGGACACCTTGGGGACACCTTGGGGACATTGGGGACACCTTGGGGACATCACAGGGACACCTTGGGGACATCAGGGACACCTTGGGGACACCTTGGGACATCGGGGACACCTTGGGGACACCTTGGGGACATCGGGAACACCTTGGGGACATTGGGGACACCTTGGGGACGTCAGCCAGCTGCTCATGAGGTGAGGGGACACCTTGGGGACATTGGGGACACCTTGGGGACGTCAGCCAGCTGCTCATGGGGTGAGGGGACCTTGGGGACACCTTGGGGACATCACAGGGACACCATGGGGACATCAGGGACACCTTGGGGACATTGGGGACACCTTGGGGATGTCAGCCAGCTCCTCGTGGGGTACCTTGGGGACACCTTGGGGACATTGGGGACAGCTTGGGGACATCACAGGAACATCAGCCAGCTGCTCATGGGGTGAGGGGACACCCTGGGGACACCTTGGGGACATTGGGGACAGCTTGGGGACATCACAGGAGCATCAGCCAGCTGCTCACGAGGCACCCTGGGGACATCACAGGGACACTGTCCCCCAGGGATGTCACCTGTCCCTGTCCCCTCAGGGACGTTGTCCTGTCCCAGAGATGTCCCCTGTGTATCCTGTCCTTGTCCCTGTGTCACCCATCCCTGTCCCCTCCCCAGGGACGTTGTCCTGTCCGAGAGCGAGGCGGAGCCGGACGGGTCCCAGAACGTTCTGGAACTGCCCCAGAACTGCGCCGGGCGCGGCAACGCGGTGACACAGCAGAGCGCCATCAGACTGACCGAGGTGACATCAATGGGGACATTGGGGTGACACAGCAGAGCGCCATCAGACTGACCGAGGTGACATCAATGGGGACAATGGGGACATTGGGGTGACACAGCAGAGCGCCATCAGACTGACCGAGGTGACATCCCTGGGGACATTGGGGACATCCCTGGGGACACTGGGGTGACACAGCAGAGCGCCATCAGACTGACCGAGGTGACAATGGGGACCCTGGGGACACTGAGGGACATTGGGGTGACACAGCAGAGCGCCATCAGACTGACCAAGGTGACATCAATGGGAACATTGGGGACATCCCTGGGGACATTGGGGGACATTGGGGTGACACAGCAGAGCACTGTGACACTGACCGAGTGTCCCCCTGTCCCCGCGTCCGTGTGTCCCCCCTCTGTCCCTGTCCCCTCCCCTCTCCGTCTGTCCCGCTGTCCCCCCGTGTCCGTGTGTCCCCCCGTGTCCGTCTGTCCCCCCCCGTGTCCGTGTGTCCCCCCTCTGTCCCGTTCCCGTGTCCGTGTGTCCGTCTGTCCCCCCGTGTCCGTCTGTCCCGTTCCCGTGTCCGTCTGTCCGTGTGTCCGTCTGTCCCAGATCGGGCCCCGTCTGACGCTGCAGCTGCTGAAGGTGGAGGAGGGGCTGGGCCAGGGCAACGTCCTGTACCACGGGCTGGGTGAGTGACACACCTGGGACACACCTGGGGACACCTGGGGACAGGTGACACACCTGTACCACGGGCTGGGTGAGTGACACACCTGGGGACACCTGGGACAGGTGACACACCTGGGGATACACCTGTACCACGGGCTGGGTGAGTGACACACCTGGGACAGGTGAGGGGACAGGTGAGGGACAGGTGACACACCTGGGGATGGGTGACATGCCTGGGGACAGATGAGGGGACACCTGGGTGAGTGACACACCTGGGGACACTTGGGGACAGGTGAGGGACAGGTGACACACCTGGGACAGGGCAACGTCCTGTACCACGGGCTGGGTGAGTGACACACCTGGGACAGGTGAGGGGACAGGTGAGGGACAGGTGACACACCTGGGGATGGGTGACACACCTGGGGACAGATGAGGGGACACCTGGGTGAATGACACATCTGGGGACACCTGGGGACAGGTGAGAGGAGACCTGTGACAATGTGAGGAGGATCTCACCTATGCCCAGGTGTGTCCCAGCTGTGCCCAGGTGTATCTCAGGTGTCTGTGGGTATCTCAGGTGTACCCAGCTGTATCTCAGGTGTATCCCAGGTGTACCCAGGTGTATCTCAGGTGTATCTCAGGTGTGTCCCAGGTGTACCCAGGTGTATCCCAGGTGTACCCAGGTGTATCTCAAGCATGTCACAGGTGTCTGTGGGTATCCCAGGTGTACCCAGGTGTGTCTCAGGTGTGTCACAGGTGTGTCACAGGTGTGTTTTACCTGCAGCCCCCAAAGGTGAGGAGGAGCTCCGGGAGCTCCTGGCCCGGCGCGAGCGGCGGCTGCAGGTGAGGGCGGAGCGGCGCCGGCAGCAGGAGCAGAACCTGGAGAGGAAACGGAAACAGCGGGAACGGCACAGGTGAGACAGGGACAGGTGAGGGACAGGGGACAGGGACAGGGACAGGTGAGACACGGGGGACAGGGACAGGGACAGGTGGGACTGGGACAGGTGAGGGACAGGTGAGGGACAGGTGAGACAGGGACAGGTGAGGGACAGGGGACAGGTGAGACACGGGGGACAGGGACAGGTGAGACAGGGACAGGTGAGACACAGGGGACAGGTGAGGGACAGGTGAGACACGGGGGACAGAGACAGGGACAGGTGAGACATGGGGGACAGGGACAGGTGAGACAGGTGAGACACGGGACAGGTGAGACAGGGACAGGTGAGACACGGGGGACAGGTGAGACACGGGGGACAGGTGAGACAGGGACAGGTGAGACACAGGGGACAGGGACAGGTTAGACAGGTGAGACACAGGGGACAGATGAGGGACAGGTGAGACACGGACAGGGACAGGTTAGACAGGTGAGACACGGGGGACAGGTGAGGGACAGGTGAGACACAGGGGACAGGTGAGGACAAAGGTGACACACGTGAGGGCAGAAGGTGACACAGGTGAGGCGTTCCCAGCTGTCCCCTCCCCTGTCCCTTCTCTTCCCCCTCACCTGTCCCCCACCTGTCCCTCACTTGTCCCCACCTGTCCCTTACCTGTCCCTCACCTGTCCCCCACCTATCCCTCACTTGTCCCCACCTGTCCCTCCCCTGTCCCTCACCTGTCCCTCACCTGTCTCACCTGTCCCACCTGTCCCCCACCTATCCCTCACTTGTCCCCATTGTCCCCTCACCTGTCCCTCCCCTGTCCCTCACCTGTCTCACCTGTCCCTCACCTATCCCTCACCTGTCCCCATTGTCCCCTCACCTGTCCCTCACTTGTCCCCATTGTCCCCTCACCTGTCCCCATTGTCCCCTCACCTGTCCCTCACCTGTCCCCATTGTCCCCTCACCTGTCCCCACCTGTCTCTCCCAGGGAGCGCAGCCTGGCCGGGATGGGCCGGGCCCCAGGTGGCCCCACAGGTGGCCCCACAGGTGACCCCGGGGGTGACAGCGACGTCGAGGACCCCGGCGCACCTGAGGCAGGTGAGGCCGAGGCGTCGGAGGAGGACGAGGCCGAGTATTACCGAGAGGAGCTGGGGGAGGAGCCCGACACAGGTGAGACTGGGGGGTTTGGGGGCATAAAAGGGAATTTTGGGGTGTTTCAGGTGAATTTGGGATGTTCCAGGTGAGGTTTGGGGTGTTCCAGGTGAGGTTTGGGGTGTTTCAGGTGAGTTTCGGGTGTTTCAGGTGAATTTGGGGAGGTTCCAGGTGAGGTTTGGGATGTTCCAGGTGAGGTTTGGGATGTTCCAGGTGAGGTTTGGGGTTTTCAGGTGAATTTGGGGAGGTTCCAGGTGAGTTTTGGGGTGTTCCAGGTGAGGTTTGGGGTGTTCCAGGTGAGTCTGGGGGGGAAGAAAAGGAAATTTTGGGGTTTTCAGGTGAATTTTGGGGGTGTAAATGGAGATTTAGGGAGGGTCCGGGTGAGTTTGGGGGGATAAAGGGGAATTTGGAGTGTTCCAGGTGAGTTTTGAGGGGGATAAAGGAAATTTTGGGGTGTTCCAGGTGAGTTTTGGGGGTATCCAGGTAATTCTGGGGAGGTTTCGGGTGATTTGGGGATTTTCCAAGTGAGGTTTCCCTCCCCGGAAGTGGCTGATGATGCCAAAATTCCTGAATTTCCGTGATTTGGGATCAAAGTAAACGCTCTGACGCTTCCGGGGCCCTCCTGCCACCCCAAATCCCAAACTTTCCCCCCAAAATCCCAACTTTTCCCCCCAAATCCCATTTTTTATCCCCAAATCACATTTTTTACCCTCTAAATTCCCATTTTTCCCCTTTTTCCCCCAGATTTGTTCCCTGGCAGCTCCAAGAGGAAGCGAAGCCCCTCAGCCGCGCCCCGAGCCCGGAAACGACGGAAGAGGAGCCCAAAATCCACCCCAGGAACCCCAAAATCCACCCCTGGAACCCAAAATCCCACCCAGGAACCCCAAAATCCACCCCTGGAACCCCAAAATCCCACCCAGGAACCCCAAAATCCACCCCTGGAAATCCCAAATTTCGTCGTGGCACCCCAAAATCCCAGCGGGGAACCCCAAAATCCCGTCCAGGAAACCAAAAATCTCACCCAGGAACCCCAAAATCGCATCCTGGATCCCAAAAATCCACACCTGGAACCCCAAAATCCCATCCAGGTCACCCGAAAAACCCCAAATCCCACGCCAGGAATCCTGGAACCCCCAAATCCCAACCTGGAACCCCCAAATCCCAACAGGAAACCCCAAAATCCCAACCTGGAACCCCAGATCCCACCCAGGACACCCCAAAAATCCCAAATCCCCTCCAGGACACCCCAAAAATCCCAAATCCCGCCATGGGAAGCTCCTGACCCCCAAAAAAATCCCAAATTTCGCTCGGCCAGGACGGGCCCGGAAAAGGAAAAACTGAGGGGGAAAAAATTTGGGAATTTGGGGTCTCTGGGACGGATTTTGGGGTCCAACGGAATTTTGGGATCTTCCGGGAAAAATTTGGGGTCCTCAAGGGGAGTTTTGGGATCCCCAAGGGGAGTTTTGGGACTTCCAGAAGAATTTTGGGATTCCCCAAACCCCCCCCGTGTTCTTTTCCATCTTCTCTCTGCTGGGATCCCCAAATCCAGGGGAAATCACCCCAAAAAATGGGGGGAAACAACAAAAGAACGAAAAACCCCAAAAAATGGGGGGAAAAATCCCAGAAAAATGGGAAGAAAAACCCAAAAAAGGTGAAAAAAGGCAGGAATAAAGTTGGATTCACCCCAAGAACTGGTGTCGTTCTTTTTTCCAGGAAAATTTTCACTTTTCTACCCCAAATCCCATTTTTCTACCCCAAAATTCGCATTTTTCCACCCAAATTCTTCATTTCCTCCCCAAATTTCCTTTTTTGCCCCAAAATTTTCGTTTTCTCCCCAAAAATTCCCATTTCCCGCCTAAAATTCCAATTTCCCCCCCAAATTTTCCCATTTCCCCCCCAAAATTCCCATTTTTCCAAATCCTGGGACGGGGGCGGTGCCAGAACCCAGAGCTTTATTGAACTGGGATGAACCGGACCCAAACTGGGACCAACTGGGACCAACTGGGACCAAACTGGGACCAACTGGGACCAAACTGGGACCAACTGGGACCCACCGGGATCCACTGGGGCCGGCCTGGGAGCGGCTCAGTTGGTGGAGGGCCTGGAAGGAGGAAAAGGGAGGAAGGAGAGGTGAGAGACCCCCAGGTGTGCCCAGGTGTGTGCCCAGGTGTGCCCAGGTGTGCCTGGTGTAATCCAGGTGTGCCCCAGGTGTGCCCAGGTGCCCAGGTGTACCCACTTTGCCCACTCCACGTTGAGGATCAGGTGGGTGTAACCCCCCCAGGTGTACCCAGATGAGTTCCCAGGTGTGCCCCAGGTGTGCCCAGGTGCCCCAGGTGTACCCACTTTGCCCACTCCACGTTGAGGATCAGGTGGGTGTAACCCCCCCAGGTGAGTTCCCAGGTGTGCCCAGGTGCCCCAGGTGTGCCCAGGTGTACCCACTTTGCCCACTCCACGTTGAGGATCAGGTGGGTGTAACCCCCCCAGGTGAGTGCCAGGTGTGCCCAGGTGCCCCAGGTGTGCCCAGGTGTACCCACTTTGCCCACTCCACATTGAGGATCAGGTGGGTGTAACCCCCCAGGTGTGCCCAGGTGTGCCCAGGTGTGCCCAGGTGAGTGCCCAGGTGTACCCACTTTGCCCACTCCACGTTGAGGATCAGGTGGGTGTAACCCCCCCAGGTGAGTGCCCAGGTGTGCCCAGGTGCCCCAGGTGTACCCACTTTGCCCACTCCACGTTGAGGATCAGGTGGGTGTAACCCCCCCAGATGAGTTCCCAGGTGTGCCCAGGTGCCCCAGGTGTGCCCAGGTGCCCAGGTGTACCCACTTTGCCCACTCCACGTTGAGGATCAGGTGGTCGTAGCCGAAGCCGGACACGCCCGCGATGGCCCTGGCCGCGTCCTCGCGCCGGTGGAAGCTGATGAAGGCGAAGCCCTGCGGGACGCACCCGGCTCAGCACACCTGGGCACAGCTGGGCACACCTGCCCGGCGCCCAGGTGCCCACCTTGGACTGGCCCGTGGTCTTGTCCTTGGCCAGGTAGATGCGGGAGATGGAGCCGAAGGGGCGGAACAGCTCCTGCAGGTCGGTCTCGCGCGTGTCCTCCGACAGGTTGGTGACGCGGATGGTGGCGTTGTCATCGGCTGGGCACAGGTGAGGGCGGCGCGGCCTCAGGTGAGCTCCAGGGGGACTCCCGGGGGCCACAGGTGTGGGGTTTGTCCCCCCAGGTGTCCCCAAAAGCTGCCCAGGTATCCCCAGGTATGTTCCAGGTGTGTCCCAGGTATCCCAGAGCCCCCCAGGTGTGTCCAGGTGTCCCAGAGCCCCCCAGGTGTGTCCCAGGTATCCCCAGGTGTGTCCCAGGTGTCCCCAGAGCTCCCCAGGTATGTCTCAGGTATCCCCAAAGCCCCCCAGGTGTCCCCCAAATGTCTCCAGAGCCCCCCAGGTGTGGTTTTACCCCCCCAGGTGCCCCCAGGTGTGCCCAGGTGCCCCCAGGTGTGCTCCAGGTGCCCCCAGGTGTATCCCAGGTATGTCCCAGGTGCCCCCAGGTGTGCCCCAGGTGCCCCCAGGTGTATCCCAGGTGCCCCCAGGTGTACCCAGGTGTGCCAGGTGCCCCCAGGTGTAACCCAGGTGTACCTAGGTGCCCCCAGGTGTGCCCAGGTGCCCCCAGATGCCCCCAGGTGTATCCCAGGTGCCCCCACGTGCCCCCAGGTGTATCCCAGGTGCCCCCACATGCCCCCAGGTGTATCCCAGGTGTGCCCAGGTGCCCCCAGGTGTATCCCAGGTGCCCCCAGGTGTACCCACCTCTGCGGTTGGGCTGCATGGACTCCCCGCGCCGGCTGGCGCCGTCCCTCAGGCTGGGCGGGACGTACTTGCCCGTCTTGCTCACCTGGGCGGCCACCGGCTCCGGCTCTGCAGGGGGGACAGGTGGGGACAGGTGAGGGACAGGTGGGGACAGGTGAGGGACAGGTGAGAACAGGAGGGGACAGGTGGGGACAGGTGGGACAGGTGGGACAGGTGAGGGACAGGTGGGGACAGGTGAGGGGACAGGTGAGGGGACAGGTGAGGGGACAGGTGAGGGACAGGTGAGAACAGGAGGGGACAGGTGAGGGGACAGGTGAGAACAGGAGGGGACAGGTGAGGGGACAGGTGAGGGACAGGTGAGGGGACAGGTGGGGACAGGTGAGGGACAGGTGAGGGGACAGGTGAGGGACAGGTGAGGGACAGGTGAGGGGACAGGTGAGAACAGGAGGGACAGGTGAGGGACAGGTGGGGACAGGTGAGGGGACAGGTGAGGGACAGGTGAGGGGACAGGTGAGAACAGGAGGGGACAGGTGAGGGACAGGTGGGACAGGTGGGGACAGGTGAGGGACAGGTGAGGGACAGGTGAGAACAGGAAGGGACAGGTGAGGGACAGGTGAGGGACAGGTGAGGGACAGGTGAGAACAGGAAGGGGCAGGTGAGAACAGGAGGGGACAGGTGAGAACAGGAAGGGACAGGTGAGGGACAGGTGAGGGACAGGTGGGGACAGGTGAGGGACAGGTGAGGGACAGGTGAGGGACAGGAGGGGACAGGTGGGGACAGGTAGGACAGGTGAGGGACAGGTGAGAACAGGAAGGGACAGGTGAGGGACAGGTGAGGGACAGGTGGGGACAGGTGGGACAGGTGGGGACAGGTAGGACAGGTGGGACAGGTGAGGGACAGGTGAGAACAGGAAGGGACAGGTGAGGGACAGGTGGGGACAGGTGAGGGGACAGGTGAGGAACAGCCCCAGCAGATCTTCCTGCACGGGGCCACCACAATGGAGCCACAACCTCACAAAAATGGGAAAAAAGCAGGCAAAAAACCAGGAAAAACTCTCAAAATTCCCAAAAAACCCAGAATTTGGGATTTGGGGTCCCACCTCCGGGCAGCTTCTCCTTCTCACCCATGGAGAGCCCCATCAGATCCTTCTGCACGAGGCCACCACCACCACCACAACAACAACGGGGCCACCGCGGTGACCTTGGGGCCACACAGGAGTACAAAAATGGGGGGAAAAGCCCCAAAATCCCCCAAAAAAGTGAGATTTGGGGTCCCACCTCCGGGCAGCGTCTCCTTCTCGCCCGTGGACAGCCCCAGCTGCTCGGCCAGCTCCTTCTGCACGGGGCCACCACAGGTGACACCAGGGCCACCACCACACCCAGCGCGACGCGGAGGGAACGGGAAAAAACGTGGGGAAAATCCCCAAAATTCCCCCAAAAAAGGTGAGATTTGGGATGTGGGGTTCCAACCTCCGGGCAACTTCTCCTTCTCGCCCGTGGAGAGCCCCAGCTGCTCGGCCAGCTCCTTCTGCATGGGCCCCAGCGTGTCCTTGTAGGGGCAGCGCGTGGTCCAGTGGTCGCCCTTGCAGATGCGGCACGAGACGATCTTCTGGCCCTTGAGCTTGTTCATGGGGTCCTCCTCCTCCTGGCAGTTCAGGTCCTGTGAGGGGACACACCTGAGTGCACCTGGGCACACCTGAGTGCACCTGGGGAACCTGAGATACACCTGAGTGTACCTGGGCACACCTGAGATACACCTGAGATACACCTGGGGACAGCTGAGATACACCTGGGGAGAGACATGGGCATGGGGCACACCTAGAGATGTTCATGGGGTTCTCCTCCTCCTGGCAGTTCAGGTCCTGCAGGACAGGTAGGTACACCTGAGCACACCTGGACACACCTGAGATACACCTGAGATACACCTGGGCACACCTGGGGACAGCTGAGATACACCTGGGGACAGCTAGGGACACCTGGGGACACCTGGGGACACACGTGGGCATGGGGCACACCTAGAGATGTTCATGGGGTTCTTCTCCTTCTGACAATTCAGGTGCTGTGGGGGGACACCTGAGCACACCCGGGCACACCTGGGGACACCTGAGATACACCTGGGCACACCTGAGCACACCTGAGATACACCTGGGCACACTTGGGGCACACCTGGGATACACCTGAGGACATTTTTTGGGACACACCTGGGGGCACACCTGGGGGTACAGCTGAGCACACCTGAGGACATTTTTGGGACACACCTGAGGCACACCTGGGCGCACCCCTGAGGACATTTCTGGGCACCCCTGGGCACACCTGTCCGTCTGTCCGTACCTCCTTGCTGGTGATGAAGGTCATGAAGACGTCGTCGCTCACGGTCGTCGTGGCCACGTTGGGCCCGGGGGCGTCGAACTCGGAATTCCCAAATTTCTTCCAGTTCTGAGGTGGGGGGGGGAAAAACGGGAACTGAAAATCTCCGGAAATTCGGGATTCCAGCCCCGTTTCTCCAATCCCAATCCCATTTTCCCAGGGAAATCCCATTTTTCCCAGGTAAATCCCATTTTTTCCTATTCCCAATCCCATTCCCAGGTAAATCCCATTCTCACAGTAATCCCATTTTTTCCTATTCCTAATCCCATTTTTCCCAGGTAAATCCCATTTTTTCCAATCTCATTCCCAGATAAATCCAATTTTTTCCCAGTCCCATTTTCCCCATTCCAAATCCCATTCCCAGGTAAATCCCATTTTCCCCCATTCCCAGGTAAATCCCATTTTTTCCTATTCCCAATCCCATTCCCAGGTAAATCCAATTCAATTCCCAGGTAAATCCAATTCAATTCCCAGGTAAATCCCATTTTTACCAATCCCATTTTTCCCATTTCAATCCCATTTTTCCCATTCCCAATCCCATTTTTCCCATTTTAATCCTATTTTACCCATTCCCAATCCCATTTTCCCCCATTTTAATCCCGTTTTTATCCCATTTTTCCAGTTTTAATCCCATTTTCCCCATTTTAATCCCATTTTTCCCATTTTAATCCCATTTTACCCATTCCCAATCCCATTTTCCCCATTTTAATCCCATTTTCCCATTCCCAATCCATTTTTTTCCCATTTTAATCCTATTTTACCCATTCCCAATCCCATTTTCCCCATTTTAATCCCGTTTTTATCCCATTTTTCCTGTTTTAATCCCATTTTCCCCCATTTTAATCCCATTTTTCCCATTTTAGTCCCATTTTACCCATTCCCAATCCCATTTTTCCCATTTTAATCCCGTTTTTATCCCATTTTTCCCGTTTTAATCCCATTTTCCCCCACCTTGCGCCGGGCCACGGCCTTGGAGGCTTTGCGGGTCTCGATCCGGAACGTTCGGATGATCTGGGAGGGGGAAGACGTGGGGATGGGGACAGGAAACCCCAAAAAATCCCAAATTTGGGGTCCACAGGTGACAGATTTGGGAGTTCCTGGAACATCTGATCCCAAAAAATCCCAAATTTGGGAATTCCTGGAACATCTGATCCCAAAAAATCCCAAATTTGGGAATTCCTGGAGCAGCTGAGCCCCAAAACCCCCAAATTTGGGAATTCCTGGAGCACCCGAATCCCTAAAAAGCCAAATTTGGGGTCCACAGGTGACAAGTTTGGAGCTCAGGTGCCAAATTTGGGGGCTCAGGTGCCAAATTTTGGACCTCAGGTACCAAATTTGAGGCTCAGTTGCCAATTTTGGAGCTCTGATCCCAAATTTGGGGTCCAGAGGTGCCAAATCCAGAGCTTAGGTGCCAAATTTGAGGCTCAGGTGCCAATTTTGGGGCTCAGAGGTGCCAATTTTGAGACTCAGGAGTTCCAGTTTTGGGGCTCAAGTACCGAATTTGGGACTCAGGTGCCTAATTTGGCGTTCAGAGGTGCCAATTTTGGACCTCAGGAGCCAAATCTGAGACTCGGAGGTGCCAAATTCGAGGCTCAGGTGCCAATTTTGGGGTTCAGAGGTGCCAATTTCAAGGCCCAGGTGCCACCTGTGCCCCCTGTGCCCACCTGTGCCCCCCGTGCCCACCTTGACCTTGCGCCCGTCCTCCTCCTCGCGGTACTCGGTGATGGTTTTGATGTTGCCATTGACGACCTCCTTGGGGGACGGGAGGGGACCTGGGGACAGGTGAGACACAGGTGTGTCCCCAGGTGTGTCAGGTGTGTCCCCAGAGCCCCCCAGGTGTGTCCCAGGTGTGTCCCCAGAGCTCCCCAGGTGTGTCCCTCCTCTCCAGGTGTGTCCCAGGTGTCCCCAAGTGCTCCCAGGTGTGTCCCTCCCCCTACAGCTGTCCCCAGGTGTGTCAGGTGTGTCCCCCCAGGTGTGTCCCTCCTCCCTCACGTGTCCCCAGCTGTGCCCCAGGGTGTCTCCAGGTGTCTCCAGGTGTGTCCCAGGTATCCCCAAGTGCCCCCAGGTGTGTCCCCAGCTGTCCCAGGTGTGTCCAGATGTCCCCAGGTGTGTCCCAGGTGTGTCAGGTGTGTCCCAGCTGTCCCCAGGTGTGTCCCAGGTGTGTCCCCAGGTGTGTCCCAGGTGTGTCAGGTGTGTCCCAGCTGTCCCCAGGTGTGTCAGGTGTGTCCCAGCTGTCCCCAGGTGTGTCCCAGGTGTCCCCTCTCACCTCCCTTGAGCAGCTCGGCCTCGGCGCTGGAGGGGCCTCCCAGGACCCCGGGCAGGGGCAGATCCTTGAGAAGCTCAGAGGTGATCACCTTGTCTGGGACGGACAGGGGGACACCTGGGCTCAGGTACAGCCTCACCTGGGCTCAGGGAACCCCAGGGAACCCCCAGGGAATCTCACCTGGCTCACCTGGGCTCAGGGAACCTCACCTGGGTTCAGTATGGCCTCACCTGGGCACAGGTGACCCGGTGTGACAGGTGCCACCCTGACAGGTGTGACAGCTACCACAGGTGTCTCAGGTGCCACCCCTGACAGGTGTCCCAAATGTCCCAGGTGTCCCAGGTGTGAAAGGTGCCACCCCCCAGGTGTCCCCAGTGTCACTCACCATCCTCTCCTCCCTCCTCCTCCACCTGGTCAGCCCAGCTGGGCTTGGAGCTGCGGGGACACAACGGCCTCAGGTGTCCCCGTGCCACGCTCAGGTGCCTCTGTCCCCACCTGGTGCCACCCTGTCCCCACCTGGTGCCACCCTGTCCCCCCTGTCCCCTCCTGGTGCCACCCTCAGGTGTCCCTGTCCCCCCAGTGCCATCTGGTGCCACCCTCTGGGTCGCTGTCCCCTCCTGGTCCCCTCCCGGTGCCACCCTCAGGGTCCCTCCCGTCCCTCTGTCCCCTCCTGTCCCTCTGTCCCTTCCCCTCACGGCCACGGCCCCGCCCAAAGCCCCCCGGGGCCTCAACCGGGACCCCGGGGACCCAAATCGGGCCCGACCAGGCCCCAGAACGGGACCTCCCGAGCGGGCCCCGAGCCCTCTGTGACCCCGCTCCCGGTTCCCAATCCCGTCCCCGGTCCTGATCCCGGGTCCCGGTCCCAGTCCCGGTCCCGGTTCCCGGTCCCCCTCACACAACAGCCACAGGCCCGATGCCGCCGCCGCTCCCGATCCACCTCAAAACCCCATCCCGGCACCAATCCCGGTTTCCATCCCCGATCCCGCTCCCGGTTCCCGCTCCCAGTTCCCGTCCCCGGTCCCGGTTCCCGTTCCCGGTCCCCTCACACAGCCACAGGCCCGACGCTGCCGCCGCCGCCGCTCCCGATCCACCTCAAAACCCCTTCCCGGCCCCGATCCCGGTTCCCGGTCCCGATCCCGGTTCCCGATCCCGGTTTCCATCCCCGGTTCCCGCTCCCGGTTCCCGCTCCCGCCCTCACTCGTAGTCCCCGGTCGGCATCGCCTCCGCCGCCCTCACGCCGCCAGACCGGAAAGGCCGCCCGCCACTTCCGGTCCACGCGAGTCACTTCCGGCAGGGGGGAAGGCGGGAAGCGCCCGCGCGAGGCATGGCGGGAAGCGGTTGCTAAGCAACAACGCCATGGGGATTGCGGCCTACTCGTAGCGCGGCGCAGAGAATTTGGTTTTAATTGTTTATAACTTATAGGCGCGATTTATTTGAAGAAATATTACAACATATAAAAACTACATAAAGTATCGAGTTGCACCTTGTACAAAGCGGCCGCGGGGGTTTGGGTACAATGCGATAAAAACGCGGGAGAGGGGCCGGGCCCTGAGGGGAGGTTGGAGCAGCACTGAGAGCGTGGAGGGAGGGGAATTTAAAAAAAAAATATAAAAGAAACAAAAGGCGAAGTGGGGAAATAAAAAAGGTTTTGAAAAGATGGAGAAAAGAGAGAAAAAATGCAGAGAAAGGAAAAAAAAGAGGAAAAGGAGGGGAAAAATTTAAAAATGAAGGGGAAATAAGGGTTAAAAAGGGAAAAGAAGGGGGAAAAGGAGGGAAAAAGGAAGGGATATAAAGAAGGGTGAAAAATAGACAATGAGGGGAGAAAAGGAAAAAATGAGAAAAAATAGAAAAATAAGAGGGAAAAGCAGAAAAAAAAGGGGAGAAAAAAGGGGAGAGAAGAAAAAAGAGGGAAAAAGAAAAACAAGGGGGAAAAAGCGGGGGGAAATAAAAGAAAGAAAGGGGAAATAAAAGAAGGAAAAGGGGAGAAATAAACAAAAATAAAAGGGGAAATAAAAAAAGAAAAGGGTATAAAGAAAAAAAAGTGGGAAAAGAAAAAGGCGGGGAAAAGAAAAAAAAATGAAAAAAAGAAAAAGGGAAATAAAAGAAGGAAAAGGGAGAAAAAAGAGAAAAAAAAAAGAGAAAACAAGAAAAAAAAAGGGAAAAAATGGAGGAAAAAAGAAAAAGGGGAAAAAATAAAATAAAATAAAGGAGAAAAAATAAAAAAGGGGGGAAAAAGTAAAAAAAAAGGGAATAAAAATGAAAATAAAATTAAAATAAAGGCAAAAAAAGGCCAATAAAGTCAAGGCAGAGGCGCAGCAGCCCCAGGTGAGCCCCAGGTGAGCCCGGCCCCGCCCCGGCCCCGCCCCGGCCCCGCCCCCGGCTCCGCTCCCGGCTCAGGCGGCGCCGGACGGGGACGGGACAGCGACAGCGGCCTGGGCACCTGCGGGACAATGGGGACAACGGTGACAATGGGGACAGGGAATGGGGACAGGCTGGGGACAACAGGGACAGGGTGGGGACACTGCGGGGACGGGAATGGTGACAATGGTGACAGGGAGGGGACAGCGCGGGGACCTGCGGGGACAATGGGGACAGCGAGGGGACAGGGAATTGGGACAGGGAGGGGACAATGGCTGTGACAGGGAGGGGACACTGAGGGGACAGGGTGGGGACCTGTGGGGGACACCATGGGCACTCCCTGGGGACAGCACGGGGACACCCTGGGGACACTGAGGGGACACAATGGGGACACCACGGGGACACCTTGGGCATACTGTGGTGACACTTTGGGGACACCCTGGAGACATCTTGGGGACCACCTTGGGGACACCTTGGGGACATCTTGGGGAAACCACGGGGACACTTGGGGACACTGTGGGGATGCTGTTAGGACTCTGAGGACACCCTGGGGACACTTGGGGACGCCTGGGGACATTCTGGGGTGGTCACTCACCGGCCGTGTCCTGGCGCAGCTTGGCCACAGCGCAGGCCTTGATCTCCAGCCCGATGGCCTTGGCCAGGGGAGGGGGCACGGCGTTACCCACCTGGGGACAGACAGACAGACGGACATGGGACAGAGACAGGGACAGAGGGGGCACCGCGTTACCCACCTGGGGACAGACGGACAGACGGACATGGGACAGGGACAGGGACAGAGGGGGCACCGCGTTACCCACCTGGGGACAGACAGACAGACATGGGACAGGGACAGGGACAGAGGGACAGGGACAGAGGGGGCACCGCGTTACCCACCTGGGGACAGACAGACAGACATGGGACAGGGACAGGGACAGAGGGACAGGGACAGAGGGGGCACCGCGTTACCCACCTGGGGACAGACGGACAGTGGGACAGGGGACAGACAGGGCGACAGAAGGACAGGGGGCAGAGGGACAGAGGGACCCAAGGACAATGGACAATGGGACAATGGGACAGTGGGGACAATGGGGACAATGTGGACAACGGGACAATGGGACAAGAGGACAATGGACAATAGGCATAGGGAGAAGGGGACAAAGGGACAGGGGGACAGGGGGACAGTGGGACAAAGGGACAGTGGACAGTAGGACAAAGGGACAATGGGACAATGGACAAGGGGACAAGAGGATAAAGGGACAGAGGGACAGTGGGGACAAGGGGACAAGAGGACAAAGGGACAAAGGGATAATGGGACAATGGGACAAAGGGACAAGAGGATAAAGGGACAGAGGGACAGTGGGACAAGGGGACAGTGGAAGAAAGGGACAATAAACAATGGGACAAAGGGACAAGAGGACAACGGGACAAGGGACAGTGGGACAACGGGGACAAGGGGACAGCCGCTGGTGGCACCCACCTGCCTGTGCTTGTCCAGGATGTTGCCGAAGAGCCGGAAGGTGTCGGGGAAGCCCTGGGAGCGCGCGCACTCCCGCACGCTGACCACGCGGTGCTGCTCGGGGTGCAGCACCCGGCCCTGCGGCGGCACACGGGGCGTCAGGGCCCACACGGGGACACCAGAGAGCGTCAGAGCCCACACGGGGACACCAGAGAGCGTCAGGGACCACACGGGGACACCAGAGAGCGTCAGAGCCAACGTGGGGACACCAGAGAGTGTCACACCCAGTGTGGGGACACCAGAGAGCATCAGGGCCCGGGTGGGGACACCAGAGACAGTCAGGGCCCGGGTGGGGACACCAGAGAGTGTCACACCCAACCAGAGAACATCACACCCAACGTGGGGACACCAGAGAGCGTCAGAGCCCACACGGGGACACCAGAGAGTGTCAGGGCCCGGGTGGGGACACCAGAGAGCGTCAGGGCCCACACAGGGACACCAGAGAGTGTCACACCCAGTGTGGGGACACCAGAGAGCATCAGGGCCCGGGTGGGGACACCAGAGAGTGTCAGGGCCCACACGGGGACACCAGAGAGTGTCAGGGCCCACACGGGGACACCAGAGAGTGTCACACCCAGTGTGGGGACACCAGAGAGTGTCTGAGCCCACACGGGGACACCAGAGAGTGTCACACCCAGTGTGGGGACACCAGAGAGCATCAGGGCCCGGGTGGGGACACCAGAGAGTGTCAGAGCCCACACGGGGACACCAGAGAACATCACACCCAACCAGAGATCATCACACCCAACGTGGGGGACACCAGAGACCGTGAGATCCAACGTGGAGGACACCAGAGATCATCACACCCAACGTGGGAACCTCCAGAGAACATCACACCCAACATGGTGACCACCACAGACCATGAGATCCAACGTGGGGGCCACCACAGACCATCAAACCCAACCATTGAGACATGGCGGCCACCAGACACCATCACACCCAACATGGTGGTCATTGGAGATCATCACACCCAACATGGCGGCCACCAGAGATCATCACACCCAACATGGCGGCCACCAGACACCGTCACACCCAACATGGCGGCCACCAGACACCATCACACCCAACCACTGGGACATGGTGGCCACTGGACACCACCACCAAGCCCACCACCGGCCGTGCCCGCGGCTGCCCACCTGCTTGCCCATGGGCTCGGGGTTGGTGACGGTGGTGCTGAAGAAGCCGTCCCACTCGAGGCGCCCGTAGAGCCCGGCCCAGTGGTTGTGGCGGTTGCCGGTGTGCGGGAGGCACCACGGGATGAGCGTGTTGAACTGCCGGTCGGCCGGGTCGCACGGCTTCCCTGGAACACCAAAACCCCCCCCAGATACTGCTGGGACAGCCACCACCGGGAACCTTCAAGGGTTGGACACCACCACCAACCCCACCCAGATACTGCTGGGACAGCCACCACCGGGAACCTCCCATGGACACTGGTCACCACCACCAACCCCAACTGCTGGGACAGCCACCACTGGGAACCTCCAACGGACACTGGTCACCACCACCAACCCCACCCAGATACTGCTGGGACAGCCACCACCAGGAACCTCCAATGGACATTGGTCACCACCACCAACCCCACCCAGATACTGCTGGGACAGCCACCACCAGGAACCTCCCATGGACATTGGTCACCACCACCAACCCCAACTGCTGGGACAGCCACCACTGGGAACCTTCAAGGGTTGGATGTTGGACACCACCACCAACCCCACCCAGATACTGCTGGGACAGCCACCACCAGGAACTGCCAATGGACATTGGTCACCACCACCAACCCCACCCAGATACTGCTGGGACAGCCACCACTGGGAACCTTCAAGGGTTGGACACTGGTCATCCCCACCAACACCACCCAAGTTCTGGGCCAACAATGACCACTGGGGAACCTTCAAGGGTTGGACATCAGACACCACCACCACCCCACCCAAGGACTGGGCCAATGATGACCACTGGTCATCCTCACCAACCCCACCCAACTGCTGGGACAATGACCATTGGGAACCTTCACGGGTTGGACATTGGTCACCACCACCAACCCCACCCAACTGTTGGGACAATGACCATTGGGAACCTTCACGGGTTGGACATTGGTCACCACCACCAACCCCACCCAACTGCTGGGACAATGACCATTGGGAACCTTCATGGGTTGGACATTGGTCACCACCAACAACCCACCCAAGGGCTGGGCCAATGATGACCACTGGTCATCCTCACCAACCCCACCCAACTGTTGGGACAATGACCATTGGGAACCTTCACGGGTTGGACACCGGTCACCCCCACGAACCAAAAACCCCAGAATGTGGGGAAAGAGACACCTGCAGGCCAGGTGGGGACGTGATTACGGGGGCCCACCACGCACCTTCGGCGCAGGAGCAGACGCCGCGCAGGGCGCCGGAGCTGCTGCGGCCGTTCTTGCGCTCGTGGTGGGTGTAGCGCAGCTTCCTGGTGCTGGTGCCGTCCGACAGGCGCACCTCGATGTTGGGCAGGTCCCGCCAGTCGGAGCCGGGCGCCAGCGGGGATGTGCCGCATCCGCGCCGCCACCAGCGCGCTCATGTCCTGCCGCGGCGGGCACGGCGTCACCGCGGGCACGGCGTTGGGGCACGGCGTTGGGGGACGGCGTTGGGGCACGGGGGACATCGGGGGGGCGGTGGGCATCAATGGGGGACGGGGGGCATTGGGGGGGCGGTGGGCACCATTGGGGGACGGGGGCATCAGGGGACAGGGGGCATCGGGGGGGATGGTGGGCATCATTGGGGACAGGGGGCATTGGGGGGGCGGTGGGGCATCATTGGGGGACGGGGGCATCGGGGGGGACGGCGGGCATCATTGGGCAAGGTTGGGCACCACTGGGGGACGTTGGGCATCAATGGGGGCGGTGGGCATCAGGGGGGCGGTGGGCACCATTGGGGGACAGGGGGCATCGGGGGACGGGGGGCATTGGGGGGGCGGTGGGCACCATTGGGGGACAGGGGGCATTGGGGGGGCGGTGGGCACCATTGGGGGACAGGGGGCATTGGGGGGGCGGTGGGCACCATTGGGCAAGGTTGGACACCATTGGGGGACGGGGGCATCAGGGGGGACGTTGGGCATCATTGGGGGACAGGGGGCATCGGGGGGGATGGTGGGCATCAATGGGGGATGGTGGGCACCATTGGGCAAGGTTGGACACCACTGGGGGACATTGGGCATCAATGGGGGACGGTGGGCACCATTGGGCAAGGTTGGACACCACTGGGGGACGTTGGGCATCAATGGGGGCGGTGGGCATCATTGGGCAAGGTTGGGCACCACTGGGGGTTTTTGGACACCACTGGGGCATTGGGGGACGTTGGGCACCAATGGGGGATGTTGGACACCATTGGGGGACGGGGGGCATCAGGGGGGATGTTGGGCATCGATGGGGGACGTTGGGCACCACTGGGGGATGTTGGTTGGGCACTGTTCGACCATTCCCACCACCTCCATCACTTCCACCACCTCCATCATTTCCACCACCTCCACCATTCCCAAAATCTCCACCATTCCCAAAATCTCCACCAGTTCCCAAAACCACCATTCCCAAAACCTCCACCATTCCCAAAATCTCCACCATTCCCAAATCCACCATTCCCAAATCCACCACTCCCAGCCCCTCCACCACTCCCAGGACTCCCCCATCCCGATTTTGGGCCCGGTGGGACCCGGTGGGTCCCGCTGCCACCATTCCCACCTTGCAGATGTGATCCCTGAGGATGGGCTGGTACTGGGAGCCGCGGATCTGGCGCTGGAACCACGACTGGGGCTCGCCGTTGTAGGAGATCTCCAGCGCCGAGGCGCCGTTCCGGATCTCGGGCAGGTCCGACATCGTGTCCCGCACGGTGATGGTGCGGAACGGGCCCGAGTACGTCCTGGGGGGGACACAATTCCCAACCCGGAACTCCAACACCGCAATTCCCAACTCCAATTCCCAACTCGGAACTCCCAACACCGGAATTCCCAACTCCAATTCCCAACTTGGAACTCCCAACACCGGAATTCCCAACTCAGAACTCCTAACTTGGAACTCCTAACTTGGAATTCCCGACTCCGAATTCTCAACTCAGAGCTCCCAACTTGGAATTCCTGACTTGGAACTCTCGACTTGGAACTCCCAACTTGGAACTCCTGACTCGGAACTCCCAGCTCAAAATTCCCAACTCAGAACTCCCAACTTGGAGCTCCCAACTTGGAATTCTTAACTTGGAACTCCCAACTCGGATTTTCCAGCTCAAAATTCCCAATTTGGAACTCCCAACTCAGAACTCCCAATCTGGAATTCCCAACTTGGAACTCCCAATCTGGAATTCCCAACTAGGAACGCCGAACTTGGAATTCCCAACACCGAATTCCTAACTTGGAAGTCCCGGCACTAAACTTCCTGACGCCGAATTCCCGGCACAGGATCCCCAACACCAAATCCCCAAGCGCCGAATTCCCAACTCGGAACTCCCAACACCCAATTCCCAAGTGCCAAATTCCCAAACCAGAATTCCCAAACCAAAATTCCCAACTGCATTCCCAACACCAATTCCCAAGTGCCAAATTCCCAAATCAGAATCCCCAAGTCCCAAACTGCCAACAATCCCAAGTGCCAAATTCCCAACGCTGAATTCCCAAGTCCTGAACTGCCAAACCAGAAATCCAAACACAGAAAATTCCCAACATCCAATTGCCAACAATCCCAAGTGCCGAATTCCCAGCACAGAATCCCAAACCGGAAATCCCAACACAGAATTCCCAACAATCCCAAGTGCCAAATTCCCGGCACAGAATCCCCGAATTCCCAACTGGGAATTCCTGTCCGGGCCCGGGTTCCCGGTGGCTCCCGGTGTCCCCGGTGTCCCCGGGCTCTCACCCACCGGGTGATGTTGCTGACGAATTTCTTGTCGTCCACCACGACGCTGAGCTGGCAGGCGCGGGGGGCGAACACGTGCAGGGGCTCGGGGAACATGGGCAGCTTCTCGCCCGGCGCCGCCGCCAGCACGATGGCACGGCGCCGCGTCTGCGCCACGCCGTACTGCCCGGCCTGAGGGGACAATCCTGTCACCATGGGGACACAGCCAGGGCCACCCCAGGGGACAGGTCTGCCTCTGGAGGGGACAGTTCCTGTGGTGGCCATGGCCATGTGGAGCCCTCATGGAGATGGGAATGGCCCCAGAGCCACCCAAGGGACAGTTCCTGTGGTGGCCATGGCCATGTGGAGCTCTCACGGAGATGGGAATGTCCCCAGAGCCACCTGAGGGACAGTTCCTGTGGTGGCCATGGCCATGTGGAGCCCTCATGGAGATAGGAATGTCCCCAGAGCCACCCAAGGGACAATTCCTGTGGTGGCCACGGCCATGTGGAGCTCTCACGGAGATGGGAATGTCCCCAGAGCCACCCAAGGGGTCTTTGGAGGGGACAGTTCCTGAGGGACAGGGTGGGAATGGCCCCAGAGCCACCCGAGGGGACAGGTCTGCCTTTGGAGGGGACAGTTCCTGTGGTGGCCATGGCCATGTGGAGCCCTCATGGAGATGGGAATGTCCCCAGAGCCACCTGAGGGGACAGATCTGCCTTTGGAGGGGACAGTTCCTGAGGGACAGGGTGGGAATGTCCCCAAAGCCACCCGAGGAGTCAATTCCTCTCTGTCCCCTCTGGGAATGTCCCCAAAGCCACCCGAGGAGTCAATGCCCCCTCTGAAGGACCCAGCTGGGAATTGGCCAATCCCAACTGAGAACTCCTTAGGGAGCGACACAACCAGCGTTCCTCAGGGTGCCAAAAAAGGGGTTCTTCTCCCC
>JAFCGX010000241.1:0-28921 GCA_019023105.1 Diglossa brunneiventris
AATCGGGGACCGGGGATCAGGACCGGGGACCGGGGTTGGTGACAGGGGCCGGGGTCGGGGACAGAAGCACCGGGACAGGGACGGGGACGGGACCCCGCGGGTGCCGCCTCGGGGCCGGGCGGGCTCTGAGCGCTGTCCCCGCGTGTCCCCACGCCAGGCCCGAGCCGGGGCGCGCCCCTGGAGCTGCTGGGGGGGCCCGAGCTCGCCGACCTGGTGGCGTCGCTGCCCGGGTTCCTGCTGGCCGTGACCCGCGAGGGGAAGCTGGTCGGGGTCACCGACAACGTGGCGCAGCACCTGGGCCACTCCATGGTGAGCACCGGGGGGCGCGGGGGGTCCCGGGGGGCTCCAGGGGGGCCGGGGGCTCACCCGGCCTCCCCCCCTGCCTGCCCCCCCAGGTGGACCTGGTGGCACAAGGGGACAGCATCTACGACCTGCTGGACCCCGCCGATCACCCCCTGGTGCGGCACCAGCTCAGCCTGCCCGGGGCCCCCCAGGCAGGTGGGTGGGGGTCCGGGGGGGACTGGGGGTCTGGGGGGTCTGGGGGGGCGGGGAGGGAGGAGAGGGAGGGAAGGGAAGGGATGGGATGAATGGGGAGAGAGAGGGGGTACAGAGGGACAGAGGGATGGACAGCAGCAGAGGGATGGACAGACAGACAAAGGGATGGACAGAAGGATGGACAGCAGGACAGAAGGATGGACAGAAGGACAAAGGGATGGACAGATGGACAAAGAGATGGACAGAGGGATGGACAGCCGCACAGAGGGATTGGCAGCAGCATAGAGGGGTGGGCAGATGGACAGAGGGGTGGACAGAAGGATTGACAGCAGGACAGAGGGACAGACAGCCGCACGGAGGGCCGGGCAGTCGGACAGCCGGACAGACAGCCGCCCTCTCCCCCCGCAGAGCGCCTGTTCCGCTGCCGCTTCACCACATCCCGCGCCTCGCGCCGCCCCAGCGCCGGCCGCAAGCTGGTGCTGCTGCGGGGGCGCTTCCAGGAGCCCCCCGGGACCCCCGGCGCCGCCCCCCCCGCGCTCTTCGTGGCCTTCTGCGCCCCCCTGGACCCCCCGCCCTGGCCCTGCCCCGACTGCCTCCTGCTGCCCGCGTTCCAGAGCCGGCACGCCCGCGACCTCGCGCTGCTCGACGTGTCCGACAGGTGAGGCTGGGAGGGCTCACCTGGACGGGTCACCTGGAGGGCTCAGCTGGGCTGGGGAGGGGGCTCAGCTGGGCCGGCCGGGCAGGGGGGTCCTGTCCGTGCGGTCAGTGAGTGACCGTGTCCTGCTGTCCGCAGTGTCCTGGTGCACCTGGGCTACGGCCGGGCCGAGCTGCTGGGCCGCTCCTGGTACCGCCTGCTGCACCCCGAGGACCTGGGGCACGTGGCCCGCCAGCACCTGCGCCTCGGTCAGTGTCACCTGGGGGTCCCTGGGTGTCCCTGTCACCTCCCCTGCCATTCCTGGGTGTCCCCAGTATCACCTGGGTGTCCCTGAGTGTCCCCGTCCCCTCCCTGTCCCCTCCCCTGCCATTCCCCGGGGTCACCAGGGATGTCCCCAGTGTCCCCTGGCTGTCCCTGGGTGTCCTTGTCCCCTCCCGTGCCATTCCCTGGGTGTCCCTCAGTCTCCTCTGGGTGTCCCCAGGGGTGTCCCCAGTGTCCCCTGGATGTCCCTGGGTGTCTCTGTCCCCTCCCCTGCCATCCCTGGGTGTCCCTCAGTCTCCTCTGGGTGTCCCCAGTGTCCCCTGGATGTCCCTGGGTGTCTCTGTCCCCTCCCCTGCCATCCCTGGGTGTCCCTCGGCTGTCACTTCGTCCCCTCAATGTCCTCGGTGTCCCCTGGGGATGCCCCGTCGCCACTGACCATCCCCTGTCCCCACTGGTGTCCCCCTGTCCCCGCTGACCGTCCCCTGTCCCCCAGCGGGCGCAGGGCCGGAGGCCCGGGGCGAGGTGGTCACTCGGCTGCAGCGCAAGGACGGCCTGGGCTGGACGTGGGTCTACGCCCGCCTGCGGCCGGAGGGGCCGGCCCTGCTGGCCCACAACTTCGTCATCAGGTCAGTGCCCAGCGGTCAGTGGTCAGTGCTGAGTGCCCAGCGGTCAGTGCCCAGCGTCCCTGGTGACCCCAGGTGGCCGCAGCCCCCTGACCGCGCTGTCCCCCCACAGCGAGGCCGAGGCCTGGTGCCTGCGCCAGCAGCTGGCGGCCGAAGCCCCCCCGGGACCCCCAGAGCCCTTCGGGCCCGGCCTCGACTTCCCCGGGAGCGGCGACCTCGGGCCAGGCCTGGAGCTGCCCCTGGGGCCCGGCCTGGGCGCCTTGGGGCTGGCGGTCAGCGGGCTGGGAGCGGATGGACACGGGCTCGGACACAGCACTGCGGCCACTGCTGACCCCGGCCTGGGGTCCGGCATCGGACACGGCCTTGGACACGGACACAGCACTGCGGCCACCGCTGACCCCGGCCTGGGGGCCACCATCGGCCTCGGACACAGCACTCCGGCCACCGCTGACCCCGGCCTGGGGTCTGGCATCGGACACAGCCTCGGACACAGCACTCCGGCCACCGCTGACCCTGGACTTGGAGCCACCATCGGTCACAGCCTCGGAGCTGCCCTGGGCAGTGGCATGGAGCCCGGCCTGGGGTCCGGCATCGGACATGGCCTTGGACACGGCGCTGTGGCCACCGCTGACCCTGGCCTGGGGGCCGCCATCAGTCACAGCCTCAGGCACAACACTCCGGCCACCACTGACCCCGGCCTGGGGCCTGGTGTCGGACACGGCCTGGCAGCCAACGCCACGGTCACTGTTGACCCTGGGCTTGGGACTGGCATCGGACACGGCCTTGGGGCCACCACTGGACACGGCCTTGGGGCCACCACTGCGGCCACCGCTGACCCCGGCCTGGGGGGGTCAGTGGCTCCGAACGTCGGCCCCGGCCTGGGCTCGGACACGGGCCTGGGCCTCGGCGTGGGAGGCGGCCTCAGACTGGACATCGGCCTGGGCGTGGCGGCCGGAGCCGACGTGGGCCCCGCTGACCTCGAGGCCGAGCTGGGGCCGGGCAGTGTGGCCGGAGTGACCGCTGGCGTGGCGCTCAGCATCGGGCCCGGCCTGGCCGGCGGCGCCATCAGGGCCAGCGTGGGGCTGGGCATCGGCGCGGCCGCGCTGCCCCCGGACGTCGGAGTGACCGTCGGGGCCGGAGCCGCGGCCGGACTGACCCTCGGGGCCGGCCTGGGAGCCACCGCGGGGTCGGCTCTGCCGGCCGGAGCTGGACTGGACAACGCCGGCCTCGGACACAACGCTGGTCTTGGACAGAATGCTGGACATGGACAGAACCACGGCCTCGGACAGAACACTGGATGTGCACAGAACCCTGGGCTTGGACAGAGCACTGGACTTGGACAAAATGCCAGCTTTGGACACAACTCCGGCCTCGGGCAGAACCCCGGGCTCGGACAGAACCTCGGCCTTGGGCAGAATTCTGGGCTCGGACAGAACACTGGACATGGACAAAATGCCAGCTTTGGACACAACTCCGGCCTCGGACAGAACCCCGGGCTCGGACACAATTCTGGACTCGGACACAACCCCGGCCTTGGCTCGAGCGTGGGCCTGGTGTCCGGAGCCTCCCTGGGCCCCGAGCTGGACATTGGCCTGGGCGTGGACGTCGGGCCCTGCTCGGAGCCCGGGCTGGGCCTGGGCTCCGTCCCCTGCTCGGAGCCCGGGCTGGGCTCGGCTCTCGGTTTCGCCGTGGGCGCCGCGCTCGGCTCCAGCCTGGCCAGCCGGAGCTCGGTGCCGACCCCGATCTCAGCCTCGGCCTGGCCGCGCCCCTCGCGCCCCCCGCCCCGCTGGGGCTGCTCCGCCTGGGGCTGGGGGTGCCCGAGACCCCCGGCCTGGGGGGCACCGAGACCTGGACGCCGCCCTACACCCCGCGCCAGGCGCCGCCCTTCGCCTTCGGGCCCCCCGAGCCCCCCGAGGCCGCCCCCGAGAAGCTGCCCCCGAGCCCCGAGAGCCCCGGCGGGGTCGCGGTCGGGGCGGGGGTCCCGGGGGGCGCCGCCGGGGCCCTGCTGACCCCCGAGACGTCGCCGCCCGCCGCCGGTGCCCGCGGCCGGGCCGGCGCTGCGGCGGCTGCTGCAGGGGCTGGCGGCCATCGCCGCCCGCGGGGGGCCCCGCCGACCCTCGGGGGTCCCCCCCCGGCCGCCGGGGCGCCCCCCCCGGCCCGGTCGCCCCGCGACCCCTTCGCTGCTGCTGCTGAGTTGTATCAACTCCCCCAGAGCCGCCTGCAGGACGCCTTCCGCAAAGGTGGGCAGGGGACGGGGAGAGTGGGGGTCTTTGGGGCCGATTTGGGGGCTTTGGGGCCGATTTGGGGGTTTTGGGGCCGATTTGGGGGCTTTGGGGCAGCTTTGGGGTTTTGGGGGCAGCTTTGGGGGTTTGGGGGCAGCTTTGGGGTTTTGGGGGCAGCTTTTGGGGCGTTTTTTGGGGTTTTTAACACAGTTTTTGCTGCAGTTTTGGGGTGTTGGGCGCAGTTTTGGGGTGTTTTCCGGGGCAGTTTTTGGGGGTTTGGCGCATTTTGGAGTTTTTGATGTGGTTTTTGGGGCAGTTTTGGGGGTTTCAAGATGGTTTTGGGGGCAGTTTGGGGGTTTTGGGGCAGTTTGGGGTTTTGGGGCAGTTTTTGGGGCAGTTTGGGGTTTTGGGGCAGTTTTTTGGGGCAGTTTTGGGGGTTTTGGGGCAGTTTTTGGGGCGTTTTAGGGTTTTGGGGCAGTTTTTGGGGCAGTTTTTGGTTGTTGGTGCAGTTTGGGTTCTCAGCCCGTCCCTGACGTGTCCCCCGTGTCCCCGCAGCCGGAAGCCAGCGCGCCCCGTCGTTCTGAACTGAAGTCTGTGACGCGACTTGCCCCCAGTATGGCATATTGTCATTGTCACCCCGGCCCGGCCAGCGCCCCCCGGCCCGGCCGCCCCCCTGCCGCCCCCCCTTTGGGGCCGCTCGTGCTAATTTAACTCGTAACGAGTCTCTAAGGTAATTGGGGGGGGGCTGGTGGCCCCCCCCGCCCCCAGCCCGGACGCCTGGGGACCGTCCCCCGTGTCCCCGTGTCCCCCGTGCCCTTCGTGTCCCCCGTGCCCCGTTGTCACCGCCCCTGTCGCCTCCCCCCACCTCGGGCTCTGCGTTTTTGGCAGAGTCCCCCCCAAAATTGTGTCCCCTCCCCCCCATCCCCTTGTGGGTGTCACCCTCAATGTCCCCGAGGCGGGGGACCGAGGCACGATGTGGCTTGGTGTCCCCAATGTCCCCAATGATGTCCCCAATAAAGTCCCCAGACTGTCCCCAATTTCCCCAATTATCTCCCCAAAATGTCCCCAATTTCCCCAATATGTCCCCAATTATCTCCCCAATAATGTCTCCAAAATGTCCCCACTGTCCCCAGTGATGTCCCCAGTGTCCCCAAGCCCTGGGGCTGAGGCACAATGTGCCTCGGTGTCCCCAGTGTCCCCGACACCCTCCAAGGGACATCCTGGCCTGATGTCCCCAACGTCCCCGGTGTCCCCAAAGCTCCTGATGTCCCCAACATCCCCAATCCCCCCAACGTCCCCGATGTCCCCAAGGGATGCGGGACCCGCTCGTCACCCGCAGCAATGCCTGAGACCCCCGATGTCCCCAACGTGTCCCCAGATGTGTCCCCAACATCCCCAACCCCTCGGACTGAGCCTGTTCAGCGTCCCCAGTGCCACCGATGTCCCCAAAGGATGGGGGGGCATCGTCCCCACCCCGCTCCAAGGACTGAGACCCCCCCAGTGCCACCGATGTCCCCAAGGGACGGGGACGCCGTCGCCGCGCTCACGGGACCGAGTCCCCAACGCGTCCCCAACGCGTCCCCAATGTCCCCAACGCGTCCCCAATGTCCCCAAAGTGTCCCCAATGTCCCCCCTGGCAATAAAAGTGTCCCCCAAGTCCCCGTGCCTGTGGCAGCTCCTTTGGGGAGGGGTGGCAATTTGGGGAGGGGGGCAGAAGTTGGGGAGGGGACATTGGGGACAACTTGGGGGGGTTTGGGGGTGACAAAAACCTCGGGGGAGCCGCAGGGGAGGAGCCAGGGGTCGGAATGAGCCGGGATTTGGGGAGGACCTGGGAGGATTTGGGGAAGTTGGTGGGATTTGGGGAGGATTTGAGGGATTAGGGGGGGTTTGGGGGGGATTTAGGGGAGATTTGGGATGATTTGGGGGAAATTTGTTGGAATTTGGGGGTCCCGGCCGTCCCGCGGAGCCGCCAGGCCCCGCCCCCAGCGCTGAAACCACGCCCATAACACTCCAACCACGCCCCCTAGCGATGAAACCGCGCCCACACGCAGCACGCGCTAATCTGCATAAACCCGCCCCCTCCGCTTGAGACCACGCCTCTCCGCCCCGCGCATGCGCAGCCCCTCCCGGCGCCGGCGCAGCGCGGTGAGTCCCGGACTGGTCCCAGCGACCCCAAACTGGGACCAGCGACCCCAAACTGGTCCCGATCCCCCCGCAACTGCGTCCAGACCCTCCCGCTTATCCCCCGAACTGGGACCAGCGAGCCCAAACTGGTCCCGATCCCCCCGGAACTGCGTCCAGACCCTCCCCCTCATCCCCCGAACTGGTCCCAGTAACCGCGAACTGGTCCCAGCATGCCGGACTGGTCCCGGCTCCGCGCCGGCCCCAGTGACCCCCAGAATCCTCCCAGTAACCCCAGAATCCCCCAGCCCCCTCCCAGTGCTCCCTCTGACCCCTCCCAGTGCCCCCCTGTGCCCCCCAGTGCCCCCCATGCCCCGTGCCCGCGTTCTGGGGGGCTGTGCGTGGCTCCTGGGGGCCCTGGCCCTGCTCCAGACCCTCTACCTGCGCTCCCTGCCGCCCCCTGCCCACCATGCCCGCCCCCCCGCTCCGCCCCCCCGCGCCCCCCGGGGGGTCCTGGACGCCTCGGGCTCGTTCCGGGTGTTCTGGGACGTGCTGGGAGCCCCCCCGGGCTGGGCCCGCGCCCCCCGCCCCGAGCTGGTGCTGGCGGCGCACGGGACCCCCGGGCGGGCGGCGGCGGCGCTGGGGGGGTCCTGGGGGGGGCCGCTGTCCCTGGCCGTGTTTGGGGAGCCCCGGGGGGGTCTGCAGGAGCTGCTCGGGGTGCTGGGGGGGCCCTGCCGGGCTCTGAGGGGGCGGCTCAGGCTGCAGGTGGTGCAGGGGGCGGCGGGACCCCCGCCCAGAATTCCTGCACCCCAGACCCCCCCCCAGAAATGGCCCGGGGGGTGCCGGGGGGCCCTGGCCCGGCTGGCGGCCGCCGACCCCCCCAGTTACGCTTTGGGGGTGCCGTACCCCGGGAATCTGCTCAGGAACGTGGCCTGGCAGGGGGCGGCGGGGGGCGGGCCCGGGCCGGGACCCCCGCCCCAGTTCTGGGCGCGTTTCGTGCTCATGGTGGACGCGGACGTGGAGCCGAGCCCGGGGCTGCGCGAGGGGTTCCTGGAGCTGCTGCGGAGCGGGGGGCTGGACCCCAAAAACTGGGGACGGGACCCCGAAAACTGGGGGGGACAGGCGGACCCCAAAGCTCCGGGGGCTCGGGGGGTTTTGGGGGCTCAGGGGGATTTGGGGAACCCCGAAACTTTGAATATTCAGGGCAGTCTGGGGCTTCGAGGGGATTTGGGGAACCCCGAAACTCTGGGGGCTCCCGGTGGGTTGGGGGTCCTCAACACCTCGGGGGTCCCCAAGGTCCTGGGGGTCCCCAATGGCCTGAGTGACCCCAAAGCTTTGAATGACCCCCATGTCCTGAGTGACCCCAATGCCCTGAGTGACCCCAATGCTCTCAATGAGCCCCACGGCCCAAGTGACCCCAAAACTCTGAATGGCCCCAACATCCAGAGTGACCCCAAAGCCCTGGGTGACCCCAAAGCTTTGAATGACCCCCATGTCCTGAGTGACCCCAATGCCCTGAGTGACCACAATGACCTGAGGCACCCCCAGGCCCTGAGTGACCCCAACACTTTGAATGACCCCAACGCTCTGAGTGACCCCAATTCTCTCCATGACCCCCACGCCGCGAGTGCCCCCAACACCCTGAATGCCCCCCAGGCCCTGAGCGACCCCCAAACTCTGAGTGACCCCCACGCCCCCCCCTGGGCCCGGGCCCTCTTTGTCCTCCCGGCCTTCGAGCTGCGGGGGTCGCGCCCCCCCCCGGGCTCCAAGGCGGAGCTGCTGCGGCTCTGGGGGGCGGGGGAGGCCCGGCCGTTCTACGGGGGGCTCTGCCCGCCCTGCCAGGCCCCCACCGCCTTCGGCCGCTGGCGGGGGCTGCCCCCGGCCCCCCCGGGCCCCCCCCGGCTGCGCGTGGCCTACGAGGTGCCCTGGAGGGACCCCTGGGAGCCGTTCTTCGTGGCCCCCGCCCGCGGCGTGCCCCCCTTCGACGAGGGCTTCCTGCAGTACGGCTTCAACCGCATCAGCCAGGTAGGAAATGGGGGGCTTGGGGGGCTTTGGGGGGCTTCAACCTGCATCAGCCAGGTCAGAAATGGGGGGAAATGGGGGGTGGGAGGGGGTTTGGGGGGCTTCAACCGCATCAGCCAGGTGGGAAATGGGGGAAAATGGGGGCTTGGGGGGGCTTCAACCGCATCAGCCAGGTCAGAAATGGGGGAAATGGGGGGTGGGAGGGGGTTTGGGGGGCTGGGGGGGGTCCTGAGGTGGGCATGGTGGCCTTGGCGTGGCCTTGGGGTGCTCGTGGTGGCTGTAGGGTGACCATGGGGTGGCCGTGGGGGCTGGGGGTGTCTCTGTGGTCTCTGTGGGATTTGGGGGTGTCTCTGGGTTCTGGGGGTGTCTCTGGGGGTCCGTGAGGCTCTGGCTGTGACGGCCCCGCCATTGCCCCCCAGGCCTGCGAGCTGCACGTGGCCAGGTTCCGTTTCGCGGTGCTGGACGGGGCCTTCGTCACCCACCGGGGCTGGAAGGAGCCGGGCGCGTTCCACGAGGGGCGCGAGGCCGAGCTGGGCCGCAACCGGCAGCGCTTCCGGGAGTTCAAACGGGGCCTCAAACTGAAATATCCCGACTCTGACCGACGGTGCTGAGCTCACCTGGGACAGCTGGGGATACACCTGAGCACACCTGGGACAGCTGGGACTCACAGGGACAGCTAGGGACACACCTGGGACACACCTGGGACACACCTGGGACACCTTGGGACAGCTGGAGACCCTCCAGTGGACACCTGGGGACACCTGGGAATCCCCCAATGGACGTTTGGGGACACCTGGGGTCCCTCCACGGACACCTGGACGCCCCCTGGACACGAGGGTGACCGTCCCTCAGTAAACATGGCCGCCTACCCATGATGCCTCTGTGTGGGCGATGTCACGGGGGCGGGGCGAGCAGCTGCCTCCAGTCCGGACCAGTAACGCCCAGTCCGGACCAGTAAAACCCAGTGCACGAGGCCAAGACCCCGCTCGGGTTGTTTACCGCAGCAAACTACAGCTCCCAGCATGCATCGGGTGCCAACATGGCCGAACTTCGGCCGCTACATAAAAACCACAGCACCCAGGATGCCTTGGGAGAAAATGGCCGCCACGCACTGCCCCGAAATTTGAACTTCAGTTCCCGTCATGCATCGGAATCACGTGGTCGGAAGTGGTTGTGGTTTAAGGGACTACAGCTCCCGTCGTGCACCAAGGCAACATGGCTGACTTCCGGTCCGCCATTTTCTAAAAATGGCGGGAAGGCACAGCAGCGCCCCTTGGCGGGCCGGAGAACCAAAGGGGGGGAATTTTGGGGAGGGGGAGGGGCAGAAAGAGCCGGGGGGGGAGGGGGGCGATGGGAGGAGGGAAAATCCCAAATTTGGGAGGGGGCGGGGCCATGGTGGGAGGAGGGGACCCGAAATTCGAGGCGGGGGGAGGGGACAGGATTCCAAATTTTGGGGTTGGGGGGGGTTGAGACCCCCAAATCCAGCGAGAGGATCCGATTGGAGCAAAAACCCCAAATCTGAGCCCAAAAAAACCCCAAATGACCCAAAGTGCACCAAAGTCGCGGTTAATAAACAAATTTTATTTGCGTTTTCCACCCCGGATTTTCTCCCGTTAATCGGCGTTAAAGTGCTGCAAAGGGAAAAGGTTTCTTCCATTTTCTGAGGGTTATTTATTTTTTTTAATTTTTATTTTTAATTTAATTTATTTAAACTTCCCCCCCAAAAAAATCCTCACAAACAAAACTTTACTCTGGACGATCCTTTTAAACTTTGGGGATAAACGAGACGGAAACGGGTGATTTTATCAAATTATAGTACAAAGGATGTAACAAATACAACAAAAACAGCCATAAAACAGCTTTAAAAAAGGAAAATAAAATGAAAAAACAAAAACAAACTCTGGGGAGCGGCTCTGGGCTGGCTCCGTCCTGCCGGAGTCATTCGAGCTCCGGGTCTTGTGCCACGGATGGAATTTCCCAGCTCCGGGGACACTGATCCATTTCAGAGGTCACAGTTGGGTTCTTTGGTTTGTTTTTAGGAATAAATCCATGGTTTAGGTTTATTTTTAATAATAAACCCACGTTTTTCAGTTTATTTTTAATTATCAACCCGTGGCTTTGGTTTATTTTAGTAATAAATTCATGGGTTTGGTTTATTTTATGTATTAAATCCATATTTTTATTTATTTTATGTATTAAATCCATTTTTTTTGTTTATTTTATTAATAAATCCATTTTCTTTGGTTTATTTTATTAATAAATCCAGATTTTTTTGTTTATTTCTTTGGCTAAATCCATTTAATTTTATTTTTTAATTGTTCCCCTTTGGTTTATTTTCTTAACAGAGCCAATTTTGCCTCTGTTAATTCTTTAATTTATTTTTATATTAATTTCTTTAATAAATCTTTTTTTATGGATCCACATTTTTACTTTGCCTTTTTTTTAGCAATTCCAGTTTATTTGGTTTATTTTTTTCAGTAAATCCATATTTTTGCTTTGTTTTTTAATATGGTTTTAGGTTAGGTTAATTTTTTTAATAAATTCACAGTTTTGGGTTGTTTTTTTAATAAAAAATGCACAGTTTGGATTGGTTTTTTTTAATAAAAAATCCACAGTTTTGGTTTCATTTCTTTCACAAAACAAAAAAAAAAAAACAAATTTTGAATAAATCCATCGACCCAGCAGAACCTCCAGCCCTGCAAAAAAACAAACAAAAAAAAGAATAAAAAAGAAAAAAGCCAAAAAAAAGGTTAAAACGGAGAGGAAAAAAATTCATTTCCACGAACCAAACACTGAAAATATTTTGGGAGGAGAGAGGAAAAAAACGGGGGACACAAAAATAAACCCCAATAAAAATATCAAAAAAAAAAAAAAAATTGGGAGAGAAGCTCTTGGCATGGGGGGGGGAGGGACCCGAAAATCCGGGGGGAGGGGGGGACCCCCAGCCCCTCCCCCCGCCTCTGTACACGTGGGGGTCCCTCGGGGCAGGGCTATGTACAACCCCCCCGGGGGTCACTGCTGACCGCGCCAGGGGTCACTGCTGACCACCCAGGGGTCACTGCTGACCACCCAGGGGTCACTCATGGCCTCCAGGGGTCACTGCTGACCACCCAGGGGTCACTCATGGCCTCCAGGGGTCACTCATGGCCTCCAGGTGGTCACTCATGACCACTCAGGGGTCACTGCTGACCACTCCAGGGGTCACTCATGGCCTCCAGGGGTCACTCATGGCCACCCAGGGGTCACTGCTGACCGCTCCAGGGGTCACTGCTGACCACTCCAGGGGTCACTCATGGCCTCCAGGTGGTCACTCATGGCCACCCAGGGGTCACTGCTGACCGCTCCAGGGTCACTGCTGACCACTCCAGGGGTCACTCATGGCCACTCCAGGGGTCACTGCTGACCGCTCCAGGGGTCACTCATGGCCACTCAGGGGTCACTGCTGACCGCTCCAGGGGTCACTCATGATCTCCAGGGGCCACTCATGACCTTGTGGTGGTCACTCATGGCCTCCAGGTGGTCACTCATGGCCTCCAGGTGGTCACTCCCCCAGCGGTCACTCCTGACCCCCCGGCGGTCACTCCTGACCCCCCGGCGGTCACTCCTTGCGTTTGGCCACCGCCAGCTCCAGCGCGGGCAGCCGGACCCCGGCGCGGGCGCCGCCCTCGGACGACGACGACGACGACGAGAGCCGGGCGGGCTGGGGGGACCCGGCGCCCTCCTCGTGGCCGGGGGTCACCTCGTAGCTGCCCTTGCCCTTGGAGCCGATGCCCCCGAAGGTCCCGAATTTGCCGCGGGGCTGCCGGGCGCCCTCGGGCTCGGCCTCGCTGAAGGACGACGAGCGCGGCCGCGACTTCTTGCCGCGGAACAGCGAGAACTTGGCCTTGGCCGCGGGCGCCTCGGCCTCCAGCTCGCCCTCCAGGCTGGCCTTGGAGCCGGACACGGAGCCGGGCGCGGCCTCGGGGGACCCCAGGGCGCCGCCGCCGCCGCCGGCCCGGCCTTTCTGCTTGGAGAAGTTGAATTTGGGCATCTTGAGCTTGGATCTCTTCAGCCGCGCCTCGGCCTCGTCCGGCTCCGCCTCGGGGAACTCGACGTCCACGCCGACCTCGCGGCCCTTGGGCTCGGGCTCCGAGAAGACGAATTTGGGCATGCGGAGCTTGGGGAAGGACACCTTGACCTGGCCGCCCTCGGCGCCCAGCTTGGGGCAGGAGGCGTGGAAGGTTCCGGAAGCGGCGCTGACCGACGGCGGCGTTGCCTCGACCCCACCTTTGACCTTCGGCCCCTTCACGTTGAGGTTCAGCCCCGAGCCAGACACTTCCATGGCCGGAGCCTCCAGGTGGACGTTGACCCCTCCGTGAGGGGCGTCCACGCTGACCTTTGACCCTTTGATGTCACCGGTCACGTCCACGTTTGGTCCTTTCAGCCTCAGGTCAGCGTCCGGCGTGGAGAATTTCGGCCCTTTCAGCTCCACCTCGGGGCCCTCCAGCCCCCCCTTGACCTGGGGGCCCTCCAGAGTGACCCCCGCGCCCCCTCCGGGGCTGGAGATGCTGAACTGGGGCAGCTTCAGCGACGGCAGCTTGATGGTGCCCCCCAAAATCTCAAAGCCGGCGTCGTCCGCCGACACCTGGGGGGATTTGACGCCGACCTCTCCTTTCAACTTTGGTCCTTTCGTGTTGACATCCACATCCAGGCCAGAGACGTCCAGCGAGGGCCCCTGGAGGTCCAGGCTGGCCCCCGGGGACTGGACGGAGCCGGGGACGCCCCCCTGGACCTCCAGAGTTGGGGTCTTCACCGTGGGCAGCTTCACCTTGCCCCCGAGGCCGCCGAGGTCCAGGCCCACTCCAGGCCCTTCCATGGAGCCCGAAATGTCCAAATCTCCCTTTAATTTTGGTCCTTTCAGGTTCCCCTCCAGCTCAGCTCTGGAGATTTGGGGCCCTTGGAGCTTCACGTCCACCTCCGAGCTCAGGTCCGGCATTTCCAGCCCCAAACCCATTTTGCCCCCCTTGGGCCACCCCAGGTTGACCTCGGGACCTTCCAGTTGTGCTCCGCCCACGCCGACCTCACCCTTCACTTTTGGTCCTTTCACCTCGACGCCGATGCCGGGGGGTCCCTTCAGCTCCCCCCCGACCTTCACGTCCCCCACGCCCACCTGGACCCCGGGGAGTTTCAATTTTGGGCTCTTCAGGTTCACCTCGGGGCCTTCCACGTCCACATTGAGGTCGCCCTTGACCTCCAGATCGCCCTCGACTTTCGGCGCCCCCGCCGAGGCCTCCCCGCGGAACTTGTGCGATTTCAGGTCGAATTCGACGTCCGGGAAGGAGATCTTCCCAAACATGGGTTTCTTGCCCTTGGGGGACTTCACGTTTCCCCCCACGGCGCCGTCGGGGCCGGCGGCGCCGAGCTCCGCGTCCAGCTCGGCCCCCGCCGCGCTGACCTCGAACGCCCCCTTCTTCCCCTTCACCTTGGGGCCGCTCATGTGGATTTTGGGCATCTTGAACTTGCTCTTCTTGCCCTTCGCGGACAGGTGGGCCTCGGGGGACTCCACGTTCAGCTCCGCCTCAGGTAAGTCCACCTCGGCCTTGGGGCTCTTCATCCCGAACCCAAATTTGGACTTTTTGAACTTGGGAGCTTTGATGTTGGCTTCTGGGACCTCGATGTTCACGTCGGGACATTCAACGTCGACTTCGGGGCCTTTGACCCCGAATTCTGGGCCTTTGAGGTCGACCTCGGGGCCTTTCAGGTGCCCTTCCACCTTCGGGGTGGAAATGTCAAAGCCGCCCTTGGTTTTGTGGCCTTTCAGGTTCAAGTCTATCTCAGGCATGGAGATTTTGGGGACGTTCACGTGCATTTCGGGCATTTTCAGTTTAGGCCCTTTCACTTTGCCCTCCGGACCCTCAACGTTGACCTCAGGCAGGCTGAGATCAACCTTGGGCCCAGACAGATCCACCTCGGCCTTCGGCACGTTCACATCCACCTCAGGGCCTTCGCCCTTCAAGCCAAATTTGGGCATTTTCATTTTGGGCAGCTTCACTTTCCCCTCCAGACCATCAACGTCGACCGCCGGGCCCTCGATGTCCACTCTGGGGCCTTTGATGTCGACCTCGGGGCCCTTCAGACCCCCCTCGAGCTTGGGGCCGTGCAGGTCAGCGTCACCTTTGACCTTCGGCCCCTTCAGGCTCAGGTCGATGTCGGGCATGGAGATCTGGGGGGTCTTGACGTGAATTTCGGGCATCTTCACCTTGGGCCCTTCCAGGGTCACGTCCGGCGCCTGAATGTCCACTCTGGGGCCCTTGAGGTCGACATCTGGGCACTGCAGGTTCCCCTCCAGCTTTGGAGCAGAGACATCGATGTCACCCTTGATTTTGGGACCCTTCAGGTTGAAATCGACGTCGGGCATGGAGATCTTGGGGGCCTTGATGTGCATCTCGGGCATCTTGAACTTGGGGCCTTTGATCTTCCCCTCGGGGCCCTCAATGTCCACCTCTGGACCTTCAATGTCCACCTTGGGGCCGGACACGTCCAGGTCTCCTTTTGGGAGGTTCACGTCCACCTCGGGGCCTTCTCCCTTCAGCCCAAATTTGGGCATTTTGAACTTGGGCATCTTGAACTTTCCCTCAGGGCCGTGAATGTCCACATCTGGCACATCAACGTCCACTTTGGGGCCCTTGATGTCGATTTCTGGGGCTTTCAGGTCTCCCTCCAGCTTTGGAGCAGAGACATCGATGTCCCCCTTCAGTTTGGGGCCCTTCAGGTTGAAGTCAACGTCGGGCATGGAGATCTTGGGGGCCTTGATGTGCATCTCGGGCATCTTGAACTTGGGGCCTTTGATCTTCCCCTCAGGACCTTCCAGCTCCACACTGGGGAGATCAACATCGACTTTGGGGCCTTTGATGTCAATATCTGGGGCTTTCAGGTCACCCTCGAGTTTTGGAGCAGAGACATCGATGTCTCCTTTCAGTTTGGGGCCCTTCAGGTTGAAATCCACGTCGGGCATGGAGATCTTGGGGGCCTTGATGTGCATCTCGGGCATGGAAAATTTGGGACCTTTGACTTTCCCGTCCACGCTCAGCTCAGGAGCCTCCAGGTCCACGCTGGGGCCTGAAATGGCCACGTCACCCTTGGGGAGGGTCAGGTCAGCGTCCATCCCGTCCCCCTTGAACCCAGGCATGGAGAATTTGGGCATCTTGAACTTGGGCAGTTTGAATTTGCCCTCGGGGCTGTCGATGGAGACCTCGGGGCCGGTGACGTTGACCTCGGGACCTTTCAGCTCTCCCTCCACGCTGGGCAGGGACACGTCCACGTCACCCTTGACCTTGGGGCCCTTCAGGTTCAGGTCAAGGTCGGGCATGGAGATCTTGGGGGCCTTGATGTGCATCTCGGGCATCTTGAACTTGGGGCCCTTCACCTTCCCCTCTGGCAGATCAATGTCCACCTCTGGACCTTCAATGTCCACCCTGGGGCCGGACACGTCCAGGTTTCCTGTCGGGAGGTTCACGTCCACCTCGGGGCCTTCCACTTTGGGCCCAGAAAAGCCAAATTTGGGCATCTTGAACTTGGGCATTTTGATTTTCCCTTCTGGGCCGTGAATGTCAACATCTGGCACATCAACGTCCACTTTGGGGCCCTTGATGTCGATTTCGGGGCCCTTCAGGTCACCCTCCAGTTTAGGGACAGAAACATCGATGTCACCTTTGACTTTGGGGCCCTTCAGGTTGAAGTCAACGTCAGGCATGGAGATCTTGGGGGCCTTGATGTGCATCTCGGGCATCTTGAACTTGGGGCCTTTGATCTTCCCCTCGGGCCCTTCCAACTCAACATCGGGCAGGTCAACATCGACTTTGGGGCCTTTGATGTCAATTTCGGGACCTTTCAGGTCTCCTTCGACTTTGGGAAGGGAAACATCAACATCTCCCTTTAATTTGGGGCCTTTCAGGTTCAGGTCAATGTCAGGCATGGAGATCTTGGGGGTCTTAAAATGCATCTCGGGCATCTTGAACTTGGGGCCTTTGATCTTCCCATCGGGGCCCTCAATGTCCACCTCTGGACCTTCAATGTCCACCTTGGGGCCGGACATGTCCAGGTCTCCTTTTGGGAGGTTCACGTCCACCTCGGGGCCTTCTCCCTTCAGCCCAAATTTGGGCATCTTGAACTTGGGCATCTTGAATTTTCCCTCAGGCCCGTGAATGTCCACGTCTGGCACATCAACGTCCACTTTGGGGCCCTTGATGTCGATTTCTGGGGCTTTCAGGTCTCCCTCCAGCTTTGGCAGGGACACGTCCACATCACCCTTGACTTTGGGGCCTTTCAGGTTGAAATCAACATCAGGCATGGAGATCTTGGGGGCCTTGATGTGCATCTCGGGCATCTTGAACTTGGGGCCTTTGATCTTCCCCTCGGGCCCTTCCAACTCCACGTCGGGGAGATCAACATCGACTTTGGGGCCTTTGATGTCGATGTCTGGGCCTTTCAGGTCCCCTTCCACTTTGGGGACAGAGACATCAACGTCTCCCTTCAGTTTGGGGCCTTTCAGGTTGAGATCAAAGTCGGGCATGGAGATTTTGGGGGCCTTGATGTGCATCTCGGGCATCTTGAACTTGGGGCCTTTGATCTTCCCCTCGGGACCTTCCAACTCAACATCGGGCAGGTCAACATCAACTTTGGGGGCCCTTAAGGTCAATTTCAGGTCCCTTCAGGTCTCCTTCCATCTTGGGGACAGAGACATCAATGTCCCCCTTCAGTTTGGGGCCTTTCAGGTTCAGGTCAATGTCGGGCATGGAGATCTTGGGGGTCTTAAAATGCATCTCGGGCATCTTGAACTTGGGGCCTTTGATCTTCCCATCGGGGCCCTCAATGTCCACCTCTGGACCTTCAATGTCCACCTTGGGGCCGGACACGTCCAGGTCTCCTTTTGGGAGGTTCACGTCCACCTCGGGGCCTTCTCCCTTCAGCCCAAATTTGGGCATCTTGAACTTGGGCATCTTGAATTTCCCCTCAGGCCCGTGAATGTCCACGTCTGGCACATCAACGTCCACTTTGGGGCCCTTGATGTCGATTTCTGGGGCTTTCAGGTCTCCCTCCAGCTTTGGAGCAGAGACATCGATGTCCCCCTTCAGTTTGGGGCCCTTCAGGTTGAAGTCAATGTCGGGCATGGAGATCTTGGGGGCCTTGATGTGCATCTCGGGCATCTTGAACTTGGGGCCTTTGATCTTCCCCTCGGGCCCTTCAATGTCCACCTCTGGCCCTTCAATGTCCACCTCGGGGCTTTTGATGTTGACGTCCGGCAAGTTCAGGTCCCCCTCGATTTTTGGTGCGGACAGATCGACGTCCACCCCCCCTTTGACCTTGGGACCTTTCAGGTTGAGGTCGAGGTCGGGCATGGACAGGTTGGGAGCTTTGATGTTCATCTCCGGCATTTTGAATTTGGGGCCTTTGATTTTCCCTTTCGGACCCTCGACGTCGACGTCGGGAACTTCCACGTCCACCTTGGGTCCCTTCAGGTCCACCTGGGGCAGGGACACGTCCACGTCCCCCTTGACTTTGGGGCCCTTCAGGTTCAGGTCGATGTCAGGCATGGAGATCTTGGGGGCCTTGATGTGCATCTCGGGCATCTTGAACTTGGGCCCTTTGATCTTCCCCTCGGGCCCCTCAATGTCCACCTCTGGACCTTCAATGTCCACTTTAGGACCGGACAAGTCCAGTTCTCCTGTGGGCAGGTTCACATCCACCTCTGGCCCCTCCCCTTTAAACCCAGGAACACCAAATTTGGGCATTTTGAACTTGGGCATTTTGATTTTCCCCTCCGGGCCGTGAATGTCCACGTCGGGGGCCTCGATGTTGACCTTGGGGCCTTTGATGTCCACCTCAGGACCTTTCAGCTCCCCTTCCAGTCTGGGGGTGGACAGGTCAAACTCCCCCTTCATTTTGTGCCCCTTCAGGTTCAGCTCCACGTCCGGCATCGACACTTTGGGTGAAGAAATGTTCAGAAAAGGCATTTTGAATTTGGAGCCCTTGGATTTTCCCTGGATGTCCAAATCCGGAGCCTGGACCTCGACCTTTGGGCCGGACAGTTCCACCTCAGGTTTTTTAACCTTCACATCCACCTCGGGGCTTTGAACCTTTGGGCCAGAAAAGCCAAACTTGGGAAGTTTAAACCTGGATTTTTTAGCTTTTCCTTCCAGGTCCACCTTCGGCCCCTCCAGCTCAAGCTCCGGCCCCTTGATGTCCACTCTGGGGCCCTTCAGCTCGCCCTCCACCGTGGGCAGAGAAGCATCGAGGTCACCTTTCACTTTGGGGCCCTTCAGGTTCAGGTCGATGTCGGGCATGGAGATCTTGGGGACGTTGAACTGCAGCTCCGGCTTCTTCAGCTTGGGGCCCTTCAGTTTCCCCTCGGGGCCTTCCACGTCCAGCTCGGGGACAGAAACGTCGACTTTTGGACCCGAAATGTTGACCTCGGCCTCGGGGAGGTTCACGTCCACCTCGGGGCCTTCCACTTTGGGCCCAGAAAAGCCAAATTTGGGCATCTTGAATTTGGGCATTTTGATTTTCCCTTCTGGGCCATGGATGTCCACGTCAGGTGCCTCAATGTCCACGTTGGGGCCCTTGATGTCCAGTTCTGGGCCCTTCAGGTCACCCTCCAGCTTAGGGACAGAAACATCGACATCTCCCTTTAATTTGGGGCCCTTCAGGCTGAAATCAACATCTGGCATGGAGAACTTGGGGGCCTTGATGTGCATCTCGGGCATCTTGAACTTGGGGCCCTTGATCTTCCCCTCGGGACCTTCCAGCTCCACATCAGGGAGATCAACATCAACTTTGGGGCCTTTGACGTCGATTTCAGGACCCTTCAGGTCACCCTCGAGTTTGGGAACAGAAACATCGACGTCCCCCTTCAGTTTGGGACCTTTGAGGTTGAAGTCAACGTCGGGCATGGAGATCTTGGGGGCCTTGATGTGCATCTCAGGCATCTTGAACTTGGGGCCTTTGATCTTCCCCTCTGGCAGCTCCACGTCCACCTCTGGCCCTTCAATGTCCACCTTGGGGCCAGACACATCCAGGTTTCCTGTTGGGAGGTTCACGTCCACCTCGGGACCTTCTGCCTTGACCCCAGGCATCCCAAATTTGGGCATTTTGAACTTGGGGAACTTTATTTTCCCTTCTGGGCCGTGAATGTCCACGTCTGGCACATCAACGTCCACTTTGGGGCCCTTGATGTCAATTTCGGGGCCTTTCAGGTCACCTTCCAGCTTGGGGACAGAGACGTCAATGTCACCTTTGACTTTGGGGCCCTTCAGGCTGAAATCAACATCTGGCATGGAGAACTTGGGGGCCTTGATGTGCATCTCGGGCATCTTGAACTTGGGGCCTTTGATCTTCCCCTCGGGCCCTTCCAGATCAACATCAGGGAGATCAACATCGACTTTGGGGCCCTTGATGTCAATTTCTGGGGCTTTCAGGTCTCCCTCCAGCTTTGGAGCAGAGACATCGATGTCCCCCTTCAGTTTGGGGCCCTTCAGGTTGAAGTCAACGTCGGGCATGGAGATTTTGGGGCCTTGATGTGCATCTCAGGCATCTTGAACTTGGGGCCTTTGATCTTCCCCTCTGGCAGCTCCACATCCACCTCTGGCCCTTCAATGTCCACCTTGGGACAAGACACATCCAGGTTTCCTGTCGGGAGGTTCACGTCCACCTCGGGACCTTCTGCCTTGACCCCAGACATCCCAAATTTGGGCATTTTGAACTTGGGAAACTTTATTTTCCCTTCTGGGCCATGAATGTCCACGTCGGGTGCTTCAATGTCCACTTTGGGGCCTTTGATGTCCAGCTCAGGCCCCTTCAGGTCACCCTCCAGCTTTGGCAGGGACACGTCCACGTCGCCCTTGACCTTGGGGCCTTTCAAGCTGAAATCAACATCAGGCATGGAGAACTTGGGGGCCTTGATGTGCATCTCGGGCATCTTGAACTTGGGGCCTTTGATCTTCCCCTCGGGACCTTCCAGCTCCACATCAGGGAGGTCCACGTTGACTTTGGGGCCTTTGATGTCCAGTTCAGGGCCCTTCAGGTCACCTTCCACTTTTGGAAGGGAAACATCGACATCGCCCTTGACTTTGGGGCCCTTCAGGTTGAGGTCGATGTCAGGCATGGAGATCTTGGGGGTCTTAAAATGCATCTCAGGCATCTTGAACTTGGGGCCTTTGATCTTCCCTCGGGGCCCTCAATGTCCACCTCTGGACCTTCAATGTCCACCTTGGGGCCGGACACATCCAGGTCTCCTTTTGGGAGGTTCACGTCCACCTCGGGGCCTTCTCCCTTCAGCCCAAATTTGGGCATCTTGAACTTGGGCATCTTGAATTTCCCCTCAGGCCCGTGAATGTCCACGTCTGGCACATCAACGTCCACTTTGGGGCCCTTGATGTCGATTTCTGGGGCTTTCAGGTTCCCTCCAGCTTTGGAGCAGAGACATCGATGTCCCCCTTCAGTTTGGGGCCCTTCAGGTTGAAGTCAACGTCGGGCATGGAGATCTTGGGGGCCTTGATGTGCATCTCGGGCATCTTGAACTTGGGGCCTTTGATCTTCCCCTCGGGCCCTTCCAGCTCCACACTGGGGAGATCAACATCAACTTTGGGGCCTTTAATGTCGATTTCTGGGGCTTTCAGGTCACCCTCAAGCTTTGGAGCAGAGACATCAACGTCTCCCGTTAATTTGGGCCCCTTCAGGTTCAGGTCGATGTCGGGCATGGAGATCTTGGGGGCCTTGATGTGCATCTCGGGCATCTTGAACTTGGGGCCCTTCAGTTTCCCCTCAGGACACTCCAGGTCAACGTCAGGGAGGTCGACATCAACTCTGGGGCCTTTGATGTCCAGGTCAGGACCCTTCAGGTCCCCTTCCAGCTTGGGAGCAGAGACATCAACGTCACCCTTGACCTTGGGGCCCTTCAGGTTGAGATCAAAGTCGGGCATGGAGATCTTGGGGGCCTTGAAGTGCATCTCGGGCATCTTGAACTTGGGGCCTTTGATCTTCCCCTCTGGACACTCCAGCTCCACATCAGGAACATCGACGTCCACTTTTGGACCTTTCAGTGACACCTCCGGCCCTTTCAGGTCCCCTTCGAGCTTCGGCACGGACACGTCGGCGTCGCCCTTGACCTTGGGGCCCTTCAGGTTCAGATCAAAGTCGGGCATGGAGATCTTGGGGGCCTTGAAGTGCATCTCGGGCATCTTGAACTTGGGGCCCTTCACCTTCCCCTCGGGGAGGTCAATGTCCACGTCGGGAGCTCCGATGTCCACCTTGGGGCCCTTGATGTCGACGTCTGGGCCCTTCAGGTCACCTTCCAGTTTTGGGGCAGAAATGTCCAAATCTCCCTTTAGTTTGGGGCCCTTCAGGTTGAGGTCGATGTCGGGCATGGAGATTTTGGGGGTTTTGAAGTGCATCTCAGGCATCTTGAACTTGGGGCCCTTGATCTTCCCCTCGGGACACTCCAGGTCAACATCAGGGAGCTCCACATCGACCTTGGGGCCTTTGATGTCAACATCTGGGGCCTTCAAATCTCCCTCAATTTTTGGGATGGACACATCAACGTCCCCCTTCACTTTGGGGCCTTTCAGGTTGAGATCAAAGTCGGGCATGGAGATCTTGGGGGCCTTGATGTGCATCTCGGGCATCTTGAACTTGGGGCCTTTGATCTTCCCCTCGGGCCCTTCCAACTCCACGTCGGGGAGATCAACATCGACTTTGGGGCCCTTGATGTCGATCTCTGGGGCTTTCAGGTCCCCTTCCACTTTGGGGACAGAGACATCGATGTCTCCCTTCACTTTGGGGCCTTTCAGGTTGAGATCAAAGTCGGGCATGGAGATTTTGGGGGCTTTGATGTGCATCTCCGGCATCTTGAACTTGGGACCTTTGATCTTCCCCTCGGGGCCCTCCAGTTTGACATCGGGGACATCCACGTCCACTTTGGGTCCTTTCAACTCCACATCCGGCACTTTCATGTCACCTTCTATTTTCGGGGCGGACACACCCACGTCTCCCTTCACTTTGGGACCTTTCAGGTTCAGGTCGACATCAGGCAGAGAAAATTTCGGCGCCTTGATGTTCATCTCGGGCATCTTGAGCTTGGGTCCCTTCCACTTCCCCTCGGGACCTTCAATGTCCACCTCAGGAACGTCCACATCCAACTTGGGACCTTTGATGTTCACATCTGGACCTTTCAGGTCTCCCTCCAGTTTGGGCACAGAGACATCAACGCCCCCCTTTAATTTGGGGCCTTTCAGGTTCAGGTCGATGTCGGGCATGGAGATCTTGGGGGCTTTGATGTTCACCTCGGGCATCTTGAACTTGGGGCCTTTGATCTTCCCCTCTGGCAGCTCAACGTCCACCTCTGGCCCTTCAATGTCCACTCTGGGGCCAGACACATCCAGGTTTCCTGTCGGGAGGTTCACGTCCACCTCGGGACCTTCTGCCTTGACCCCGGGCATCCCAAATTTGGGCCTTTTGAATTTGGGCATCTTGAACTTTCCTTCTGGGCCATGAATGTCCACGTCAGGGGCTTCAATGTCCACTTTGGGGCCCTTGATGTCCAGCTCAGGCCCCTTCAGGTCACCCTCCAATTTGGGGACGGAGACATCCACACCCCCCTTGACCTTGGGGCCTTTCAGGTTGAGGTCGATGTCGGGCATGGAGATCTTGGGGGCTTTGATGTTCATCTCGGGCATCTTGAACTTGGGGCCTTTGATCTTCCCCTCGGGGCCCTCAATGTCCACACTCGGCATCTCAACGTCCACCTTGGGGCCGGACACATCCAGGTCTCCTTTTGGGAGGTTCACGTCCACCTCGGGGCCTTCTCCCTTCAGCCCAAATTTGGGCATCTTGAACTTGGGCATCTTGAATTTTCCCTCAGGGCCGTGAATGTCCACATCGGGTGCCTCAATGTCCACCTTGGGGCCCTTGATGTCCAGCTCAGGGCCCTTCAGGTCACCCTCGAGCTTTGGAGCAGAAACATCGATGTCACCTTTGACTTTGGGGCCTTTCAGGTTGAAATCAACGTCTGGCATGGAGATCTTGGGGGCCTTGATGTGCATCTCGGGCATCTTGAACTTGGGGCCTTTGATCTTCCCCTCAGGACCTTCCAACTCAACATCGGGCAGGTCAACATCGACTTTGGGGCCTTTGATGTCAATTTCGGGACCTTTCAGGTCTCCTTCGACTTTGGGAAGGGAAACATCAACATCTCCCTTTAATTTGGGGCCCTTCAGGTTCAGGTCAATGTCAGGCATGGAGATCTTGGGGGTCTTAAAATGCATCTCGGGCATCTTGAACTTGGGACCCTTCACCTTCCCCTCTGGGAGATCAATGTCCACCTCTGGCCCTTCAATGTCCACCCTGGGGCCGGACACGTCCAGGTCTCCTTTTGGGAGGTTCACGTCCACCTCGGGACCTTCTCCCTTCAGCCCAAATTTGGGCATCTTGAACTTGGGCATCTTGAATTTTCCCTCAGGGCCGTGAATGTCCACGTCTGGCACATCAACGTCCACTTTGGGGCCCTTGATGTCGATTTCTGGGGCTTTCAGGTCTCCCTCCAGCTTTGGAGCAGAGACATCGATGTCCCCCTTCAGTTTGGGGCCCTTCAGGTTGAAATCAACGTCGGGCATGGAGATCTTGGGGGCCTTGATGTGCATCTCGGGCATCTTGAACTTGGGGCCTTTGATCTTCCCCTCGGGCTCTTCAACGTCCACCTCTGGCCCTTCAATGTCCACCTTGGGACAAGACACATCCAGGTTTCCTGTCGGGAGGTTCACGTCCACCTCGAGACCTTCTGCCTTGACCCCAGGCATCCCAAATTTGGGCATTTTGAACTTGGGCATCTTGAACTTTCCTTCTGGGCTATGAATGTCCACGTCAGGGGCTTCAATGTCCACTTTGGGGCCTTTGATGTCCAGCTCAGGCCCCTTCAGGTCACCCTCCAGCTTTGGCAGGGACACGTCCACGTCGCCCTTGACCTTGGGGCCCTTGAGGTTGATGTCCACGTCGGGCATGGAGATCTTCTGGGTCTTGATGTGCATGTCGGGCATCTTGAACTTGGGGCCTTTGATCTTCCCCTCGGGCCCCTCCAGATCCACGCCGGGCACCTCAATGTCCACTTTCGGCCCTTTAACGTCCAGTTCTGGAGCTTTCAACTCCCCTTCCACCTTGGGGAGGGACACGTCCACCTCTCCCTTCACTTTGGGTCCCTTCAGGTTCAAATCCACGTCCGGCATCGAGATTTTGGGGGATTTGATGTTGAGTTTGGGCATCCGGAATTTGGGACCTTTCCACTTCCCTTCCGCTCCTCCAACGTCCACCTCTGGACCCTCAATGTCCACCTCTGGCCCCGAGACGTCCACCTCTCCTTTGGGCAGGGTCACGTCCACCTCGGGCCCCTCCATTTGGGTCCGGACACGTTGAAATGGGGCAATTTCATCTTGGGCATTTTCAGTTTGGCCTCCGGACCCTCCAGGTGGACATCGGGGATATCCACGTCCACCTTCGGCCCCTTGAGGTCACCTTCGACCTTGGGGAGGGACACGTCCACCTCTCCCTTCACTTTGTGTCCCTTCAGGTTCAAATCCACGTCCGGCATCGAGATTTTGGGGGATTTGATGTTGAGTTTGGGCATCTTGAATTTGGGGCCTTTCACCTTCCCTTCTGGACACTCCAAGTCCACCTCGGGCACGTCCACCTTGGGACCTTCCACATCCACCTTGGGACCTTCCACATCCAACCTGGGACCTTTCACGTCGATTTTGGCACTTTCCACATCCAACCTGGGACCTTTCACGTCAATTTTGGCACTTTCCACGTCCACTTTGGGGCCTTTCACGTCGATTTTCGGGCCCTTCAGCCCAGAAATTCCGAGGTCCCCTTTGAGTTTAGGGGCCTTCAAGCCCAGATCCACGTCGGGCATGGAGAGTTTTGGGGTCTGAACGTTGAGTTCGGGCATTTTGAACTTGAGGCCTTTCCCTTTGACCTCCGGCCCTTCCATGTCCACGCCGGGGACATCGATGTCCACCTTAGGGGCAGAAATGTCCACCTTGGGGGCGGAAATGTCCACCTTGGGGGCGGAAATGTCCAATTTGGGGGCAGAAATGTCCACCTTGGGGGCGGAAATGTCCAATTGGGGGCGGAAATGTCCACCTCCCCCTTGGGGAGCGTCACCTCCAGGTCGGGGCTCTCTCCCTTCACCCCAAATTTGGGCATTTTCATCTTGGGGAACTTCAGTTTGCCCTCGGGCCCCTGGACATCCAAATTTGGTGCTTCAACCTCGACTTTGGGGCCTTTGATGTCCAGCCCGGGGGTTTTCAGCTCCCCTTCCAGTTTTGGGGTGGAAACGTCCAAATCTGCCTTTACTTTGGGCCCTTTGAGGTTCAGGTCGATGTCAGGCATGGAGATCTGGGGGGTTTTGATGCCCACCTCGGGCACCTTCACCTTGGGGCCCTTCAGCTCCACGCCGGGGGCCTCGACGGCGACGCCGGGACCCGAAACGTCCACTCCGCCCTTGGGAAGGGTCACCTCGAGCTCGGGGCTCTCTCCCTTCACCCCAAATTTGGGCATTTTCATCTTGGGGAACCTCAGTTTGCCCTCGGGGCCTTGAACATCCAAATCTGGTGCTTCAACCTCGACTTTGGGGCCTTTGACGTCCAGTTCGGGGCCCCTCAAACCCGGCACGGACACGTCCAGGTCGCCGCTGGCCTTGGCACCGTTCAGGGTCAGCTCAACGTCCGGCACGGAGATTTTGGGGGCCTGGATGTCCAAACTCGGCACCTCAACGTCCACCGTGGGGCCGGACACTTCCACGCCGCCCTTTGGGAGGCTCACGTCCAGCTCTGGACCTTCTGCTTTGACCCCGGGCATCCCAAATTTGGGCATCTTGAACTTGGGCATCTTGAATTTCCCCTCGGGGCCGTGGGCGTCCCCTTCAGGCGCTTCAACGTCCACCTTGGGGCCCTTGATGTCCACGCTCGGGACGCTGACGTCCACCTTGGGGCAGGAGACATTCACCCCCCCTTTGGGAAGGGTCACCTCGGCGCTGGGGCTCTCTCCCTTCACCCCAAATTTGGGCATTTTCAGCTTGGGGAACCTCAGTTTCCCCTCGGGGCCCTGGATCTCCATTTCTGGGCTCCCCACCTCCACTTTGGGGCCTTTGACGTCCAGGCCGGGGCTCTTCAGCTCCCCTTCCAGTTTTGGGGCAGAAACATCCAGATTTCCCTTCACTCCAGGCCCTTTGAGGCTCAGGTCGACGTGGGCACGGACATTTGGGGGGCCTTGATGCCCATCTCGGGCACCTCCACCCCAATTTGGGGCCCTTTAAGGTCCAGTTGTGGCCCCCTCAATTCGCCCCCCAGGGTGGGCACGGACACGTCCACTCCTCCCTTCAGCCCCTTTGCGCCCACGTCCACCTGCACGCCCTTCAGGCCGCCCCCAGGCCCGGCCACGTCCCCCTGGGGCCCCTTGGGGCCGAGGCCTTTGGGGTCCCCTTCCCCTCGGGGGCCCCTCAGGTTCAGGTTCACGTCCGACAGCGAAATTTGGGGCGTTTCCACCTTCTTGAAGGCGGGGCCTTTCCATTCTCCTTCCAGGGCCACCTCGGGGCCGGCCACGCCCTTGGGGACCTCCACGCCCTTGGGGACCTCCACGGTGGCACCGCCGTCGCCCTGGGCGGTGAATTTGGGGAAGGTCAAGTGCGGCGTTTTGATTTTCCCTTTGGTGCCATCCGCGGTTGGGATCTCCACGCTGGGGACGTCCAGTGGAGGGCAGGGGACCTCGGTGGCACCTTTGACCGCCACGTCCACCTGTGGCACCGGTGCGGACGAGCAGGTGACGTCCATCCCAGCGTCCACCTGCGGGGCCGGAGCTTCTCCGCCAGCCTGGAACCCGAATTTGGGGATTTTCAGCGTCGGGATCTTGATTTTCCCCACGTCCGCCGAGGAGGAGCCGCCGAGCTCTGCGTGGGGACACGGAGCCCCTCCGGCCACGTCCAGCTCTCCAAACTGCCCGTTGGCCTCCACGCGCGGCGAGGAGCCCGCGGGGCCCTTCCAGCCCGGCAGGGATTTTCCAGTTTCTCCAGCAGGAATCTGGCTCAGGTGAAGCCCCTCAGGTGTCGCGGGCAGGGGGCCCGGCCCCGCGCGGACGTCGAGGTCGCCGTCGTGGCCGGAGACGTCCACGGTGTAGGCGGTGACCCTGCGGGTGACCGTGATGGTTCTGCTCTGCGTGGGCTCGGCCTCGGCGCCCTCCTCGGGCCTGAGCCGCGGCTTGATCTTGGTGGTGTAGATGCGCCGGTACTCCTCGTCATCGCCGCTCTGCGGGGCATGGAGATGGTGAGGGTGGGATGGAGCTGCCTCCCCGTGCCCTTCATCACCCTCATCCTCATCCTCATCCCCATCTCTGTCCTTGCCTAATCCCCATCCCCATCCTCATCCTCGTCATCGCGCTCTGCGGGGCATGGAGATGGTGAGAGCCGGGCACTGCTGCCTCCCCGTGCCCTTCATCACCCTCATCATCCTCATCCTCATCCTCATCCCCATCTCTGTCCTTGTCCTAATCCCCATCCCCATCCTCATCCTCATCGCCGCTCTGCGGGGCATGGAGATGGTGAGGGAAGGATGGAGCTGCCTCCCTGTGCCCCTCATCACCCTCATCCTCATCCTCATCTTCTCCTCATCCTCATCCTCATCTCCTCCTCACCCCTATTCTCGTCCTCATCCCCGTCCTTTTCCCCATCCTTATCCTCTTCCCCATACTTGTCCTCATCCTCCTCCCTCATCCTCATCATCTTCATTTTCATCCTCTACTCCATCCCCCCGATCCTCATCATCTTCATCCTCATCTTCGTCCTCATTCCCGTTCTCATCCTCCCCACCATTCTCATCCCCATCCTCCCCCATCGTCATCATCTTCACCTTCATCTCCATCCTTATCTTCATCCTCACCCCCATTCTCCTCCTCTCCTCCTCCCACTCACCAGCACAACCTCGGGGCTGCCGGGCACCAAGTCCAGCTGGCCGCAGCCGTGTCCGGCGTGGCCGCAGCCGTGTCCGGCCGTGGGCGAGCGGTCCCCGCGCCGCTGCAGCCGCAGCCCCAGCGTGTGCTGGCCCAGGCTCTGCAGCAGCTGCGCCGCCTCCCCCGACTGCAGCTTGTCAAAGTAAACGGTGGCGCCGACGATCTGATCCCCTGGGGACGGCGGGGCACAGGTCAGGGGGCTGGGGGACATCGGGAGGGACCCCCCTGTGCCCACCCGAGTGACCCCGGGGTCATCAGAGGAGGCAGAAGCTCTGGAGGTGCCACCAAAATGGACCAAAAATCTCATTTTGAGCCCCAAAACTCTCAGGGAAGAACCCTCCTGTGCCCACCCCAGTGACCGCAGGGTCACCACCCATGGGGACGGGGGGACAGGTCGGGGGGCTGGGGTGAGGGGACATCGGGAGGGACCCCCTGTCCCCACTGTGAATCCCCATGGAGTCGCTGCCCATGGGCACAGAGCCAGAAGCTCCTGAGGT
>JAFCGX010000242.1:0-28885 GCA_019023105.1 Diglossa brunneiventris
GGTCAGCCAGACCTGTCTGTCTTGCAGCTTTTGTCTGAAAGCAGCCTTTGGATATTTGGGGAGTTTGGAGGTGAATTCCATTTCAGCCATGGTTCCTGGACTGGCATGACAGTTCTCCATAGGAAGGAAAGGGTGGAGCCCCAGTGTTTCAAAGCCTGATTAGAGGCTGCCCAAAGGAGGCCAAGGCCAGCCAGACCTGTTGCCAGGGAAGAATCCTTGGAGAGACAGAATTTGGGAGGCCAAACCCACTTTTGTCTATGGGCATCTGGACAAGAAGGACAATTCTGTTCCATAGGAAACAAAGTACACAGCCCCAGTGTTTCAAAGGCAGATGAGAGCTGGCCCTGAGGAAGCCAAGGGAACCTAGATAGTCCTGGCAGCATTGGACTGGGAGCTATACTCGGATATAAGGAATTTTGGAGGCGGATTCTCAATTTTAGCCACGGATGCCTGGACTTGAAAGAAGTTTTGTCCATGGGAAGAAAAGCACAGGCCTGCAGTGTTTTGAAGGCAGTTGAGAGTTGGCCCCCAAGAGGCCAAGGCCAGCCAGAGCTGTCTGTCCTGGCAGGTTTCATATGGGAATAATCCTTGGATATAATCAGATTTGGAGGAGGAATCCTAATTTTGGCCATGAATCCCTGGAGGAGGAGGACAGTTCTTTGCCACAGGAAGGAAAGCACAGAACTCCAGGGTTTCAGGGGCTGATGAGAAGTGACCCTCAACATGCCAAGGTCAGCTGGACAAGCCAGGCAGCCCCCAGGAGGCCCAGCCAGCCAGACCTGTTCCATGTTCTTGGATCCTTGGGGCCCTGCAGCATCACAATGGCCCCTGGTTCCATGAGAACCTGTAGGATCACAACAGATCTTTGTTTCCATGAGGCCAGTGATAGAACAATGGTCTCCTTGGCTCCACAGTGGCACAATGGCCCCTTGCTTCCATGAGGTCTTGCAGTGTCAAAGTGGTTTCCTTGTTTCCATGGGACTGTGCAATGCCACAATGGCCCATTGGTGCCATGAGGTCACAGAGTCTGAAACTGGTCCCTTGGCTCTCTTGGGTTCCTCAGGGTCATAATGGCCCTTGGTTCAACCAGGCTGGATGTGTCACACTGGCCCTTGCTTCCATGGGACCTGCAGTGTCACAGTGCTCCTTGCTTCCATGAGACCTTGCAGTGTCACAGTGGTTGCCTTGGTTATCTCAGGACCTGTGGTGTCACAATGGCCCCGTGGTTCCATGGGGACTCGGAGTGTCAGAATGGTCTCATTGGTTCCATGAAGCCCCACAGTGTCACAATGGTCTCTTTTGGTTCCGCAGTATCCCAATGGCACCTAGGTTCCATGAAGCCCTGAAGTATGGAATGGCCCCTTGGTTCCATTGGGCTCCTCACTGTCACACGAGTTCTCAGTTCCACGGAGCCCTGCAGTGTCACAGTGCTCTCCTTGGTTCCATGGTGCCACACAGGGTCACAAGGGCCCTCAGCTCTACAAGGCCCCACAGTGTCACAATGTCCCCTTGCTCCCATGAGGCCGTGCCATGTCACAATGGTCTCATTGGTTCCACGAGGCCCTGCAGTTCCACAATGGCCCCTGAGGTGTCACAATGGTCTCAGCAGGTTCCCCTGTTGGTTCATAATGGCCTCCTTGGTTCCATGATGCCCTGTAGTGTAACAATGGTATCCTTGGTTCCACAGTCAGGATGGCCCCCGTGGTCTCATGGAGCCCCACAGCCCCTTATAGAGCCCCACAGTGTCACTGTGATCCCCTTGATTCCATGAGGCCCTGCCGTGCCACAATGGCCCCTTGGTTATACAAGGCCCCAAAGTGTCACAATGGCTCCTTGGTTCCAGTGGGTCCCCAAGTGTCATAATGGTCTCCATGGTTCCATGAGGCCCCACAATGTCACAATGGACTTTTGGTTCCATGAGCTTTTATACTGCCAACAACAGTCTCCTTGGTTCGATGGTGCCACAACGGTGTAGTGTCACAATGGGCCCTTGTTTCAATGAGGCCTTTGGCGTCACAACAGTCTCCATGATCCCAGAAGGCCTTGCAGTGTCACAACAGACCATTGGTTTCACTGAGCCCCACAGTGTCACTATGGTCCCCTTGGCTCCACAAGGCTCTGAAGTGCCACAATGACCCTTTGGTTTCACAAGGCCTCAAAGTGTAAAAATGGCCTCCATGGTTCCATGAGGCCCTGCTGTGTCACAATGGGCCTTTGGTTCCATGAGGCCTCAGAGTGTCACAATGGTACCCTTGGTTCCACAGGACCCTTCATCCCATGGAGACCCACAGTTTTCACTGTAGTCCCCTTGATTCCATGAGGACCTGCCATGCTGTAATGGCCCCTTGGTTCCAGTGGGTCCCAAAGTGTCAGAACAGTCTCCATTGTTCCATGAGGCCCAGCAAAGTCACTGTGGTTCCCTTGGTTCCACAGGGGCCCACAGTGTGACAATGGACTCTTGGTTCCATGAGGTTCCTCAGTCACAATGGTCTCCTTGGATCCGCAGTGTCACAGTGTCCCCTTGGCTCCATGTGGCCATGCTGTGTCACAATGACTCAAGGCTCCATGAGGCCACACAGTTTAACAACGGACCCTTGGTTCCATGAGGCCTTGCTGTGTCACAATGGACTTCTGGTTCCATGAGCTATCACACTGCCAGCAGCAGTCTCCTTGTTTCTGCAGTGTCACCACGGTGCCTTTGTTCCATGAGGTTCTATAGCAGAACACGGTCACCTTGGTTCCGTGAGGTTCTGCAGTGTCACAATGGACCCATGGTTCCACCAGGCCCTTGCTGTGTCACAATGGCCCCTTGGATCCGAGAGATTTCTCAGTGTCACAATGCTCTCCTTGGATCTGCAGTATCGCAATGGACCATTGGTTCAATGTGGCCCCAATGTGCCCAGCATGGATTTTGGTTCCATGGGGTTCTGGTGTGTCACAATGGACCCTTTGTTCCATGAGTTTGCTCAGTGTCACAGCTGACTCCTTGGTTCTGTGAGGCCTTGCTTTCACCAAGTCTCCAAAATATCAGAATACGACTCATTAACACTAATTTGCTCGTTAAGAGGGTGTCAGGCCTCAGGTCTAGTGAAGGATAACTCCTAACCTTATGTGGTCATGTAATTCTACCAGCACCACTAAATGCGTATTACAATTTACCGATTACCCTAAAACCCACCCCAAGTTCCTAGTTTCAGTCCTTCTTTTTTCTATCACTTCACCCTTGAGCCAGATGTTTTCTCTTCCAACCATCCTTGCTGGGAAAGCAGCCCCTGCATGCCTTGTTCCTGTGCTAAAAGTTCACAGGCACAGTAAAAATTGAATTAACCCTTTTGGCATCAGGCCCAAGGCTTTGTGTGGGCAGGCAGGGGCAGGCAGGAGGCAGAGCTGTCAGCAAAGGAAGGGCCCAGCCAGGTGGGGCAGCCGGGGGATGCCGACAGCCTGCAGGGACAGAGGCGCAGGGCAGGGACACCGTGGGACAGCCTGGGCTGCACAGGGCACAGGGATGGGCAGCAGCTGCAAGGCCCTGCCAGAGCCAGCTTGGGCAGCACTTTGGCCATGGCTGCTGGCCCTGGGCCTGAGGCCACGAGGGGACAAGTGACCCTTGCAGGCCTGGGGCCTCATTGCCTCCTTGTCCCTGCTCAGCAGCCTGGCAGGGGCCGCCCCATGCTCCTGCCCTTGGCATTGCACATCCCCACATGCCAGTGCCCATCCCGGGAAGAGCCCTGAGCAAGGAGGGAGGGACAGGATCTGCCTGCCAGGGGCTGGGGCTCAGGCCTTGGCCCTTTGCATTCCTGAAACACATCCAGGTTTGCTCAGCACCAGAGACACCTTTGCTTTGCTTGTCCCCACCTGTCATCACTGCCTCCCATGTTCTGCTCTGAGTGGAACCTGGGGACACTTTCTCAGTGCTGTCCCTCAGAAGGATCTATTTTATGTATGAGAAACTTCAGTGTTTCAATCTCACTTTGAGTCCCTGAGAAGTTCTTTGAGCACACTCTGAGGGACTGAGTCTGATTCAAAGAGCACCAAAGCCCCAGAGGGTCATTAAAGTCCTTGTGCTGTGTCTGTGCTGCTGAGCTGGGCCGGGCTCCTGGCCCAGAGGCAGCTCCTGGCAAGGGCAGCGCTGCAGAGAGACAGCTCTGGCCAGGAGCAGCTCCTGTGCACAGCCCAGCAGACATTACAGAGTGGCAGTATGACATTACAGAGGGTTTTATGACATCACTGAGGGGGTTGTGACAGCACAGAGCTGGCTGTGACATCATAGAGTAGGGTGTGAGGCCATAGAACAGACTCTGCCATCATAGAGGGTGGCTCTGTGACACCAGTGAGTGTATTGTGACATCACTGGGTGGCTGTGTAACATCATAGATAAGGCTGTGACATCACAGAACAGACTGTAACATCAGATGGTGACTTTGTGACATCACAGTGTCTTCTGTGACATCACAGAGCAGCTGTATTACATCAGAGGATGACATGTCAGAAGGCTGTGTGACATCATAGGGGGCTGTGTGATATCACTGGAGGTTTTATAACATCACAGCAGATGTGTGATATCATAAGAAGACTGTGTGCCATCATGGGGGCAGTGTGACATCACAGGGGGCTGTGTGGCATCACAGATGACTGTGTGACATCACAGGGGCTGTGTGACATCACAGGGGCTGTGACATCACAGGGAGGGGAGTGACATCACAGGGGCTGTGTGACATCACAGGGGCTGTGTGACATCACAGGGGCTGTGACATCACAGGGAGGGGAGTGACATCACAGGGGCTGTGTGACATCACAGGGGCTGTGTGACATCACATGAGGCTGTGTGACATCACAGAGGCTGTGTGACATCATAGGGGCTGTGTGACACCACAGGGACTGTGTGAAATCCCAGGGGCTCTGTGACATCACAGGGACTGTGTGAGGTCACTGGGGAGGTCACTCTGCCCCGGCCCCCCTCACAGTTCCCCCCAGAGCAGTCCAACCCTGCTCGTGCACAGCGGGGTCCCCTGTCCCCCCAGGTACCCCCGCCCCCGGCCCCGCAGCCTCCCCCAGAGGATGTTCCACGAGATCGACCCCAGAGCCTGACACGGGGATGGGGGGCCGGGGCCCTGGGGGTGGCACAGGGGGACAGGGACCCCCCGGCAGCGTCCCCGTGTCCCCAGGGCCAGAGCCTGGGCCAGGGCTCCTTCACCCTGTTACGAACGAGGCCTTGAGAGCCCTGAAAAATCCCCAGCAAGGGATCAGCAAAAACCAGATTTAATATTAAGGGACAGCAGCACAAAATTCCTTGGCAAGAGTCACTCTGCTCCTGACTGGACACTTCAGGCACACCAAGGAAACAAAGCAACAACAAAACCAAACCAAATCCAGGCAATGCAACCAGAAACTAACTGAGAAGTGTCCCTGTGTGTGTGTGTGTGCGACAACAGGACAGTGAGGGCAAGGATAAAAGGAATACGACCCAAAAGCTTGCAGAGCTCAAAGGTAACAGGACTTAACTTACACTTTAACCCTTACTGATACCTTCAACTTCACAATTTAGCAAAAGAAGATCACTTAACAGTATTTCACCTAACTTACAACCTACGACTTAGCAATTTAAAAGAGGAGTAACACTTAACAATCTTTAATTTAGCTAATAACTTAAATTAACCTTAACAATTTAGAAAAAGAACAACTCTCAGGAGCATTTACCTTAGTTCAGACCTTGTGACTTAGCCTTACTTACTGATATCTGGATATCTGAGTGACTCAGCTATCCAAGGCACTCAAGCCCCTCAGAGAGCAGCATTTCTGCCACATTTCCCCAGCGCAGGCACTCCTGTGTGCACACAGACACAAAGAGTCAGTGCAAGGCACCTGGGAGAAATTCCCTGAGGGCAGGAAATGCTCCCTGTGGATCCTTTGGCATCTCCCCAGCGGGTGAAGGGTTGAGCCTGGAGGAGTGGGGGGATCGGCCCAGGCTCTGTCGTTGTTGGGATCCCCGATGCAGCAAACGGGAGAGTTCCCGGCTGGGAGAGGCCCCACTCAGAGGGAGTGGCTGGCCCAGGAGAGCTCCAAGGGCTCCTTTGGAGCGCTGTTTGCAGGGCCCCAAGAGAGGGGCTTCAGTCCCAGCAATGGCTCATCCTGGCCGCACTTGGCACCACAGCTTTCTTTGGCAGTGTGAGAACAGGGATGTTGTGCCACCGAGGGAACAAAAACAGTTCCCAGGGCTGCTCCTACAGAAAGCAGGAGCTGGCTGGGCAGCAGCAGTGCCTGGAGCAGGCAGTGTTTGTGATGAGCTGCAGAGGAGCTGAGCCCAGGGGCTGTTGGCCAAGGCCGAGGCCCAAGGAGCATTTCTCACTGGCAGGGCGGCCTGAGAAGGGAGGGGGAATGCGCAGCAGCACAGGGCCATGGAACCAAGGGACCATTGTGACACTGTGGGGCCCTGTGAGACCAAGGGACCATTGTGACTCTGTGTGGCTGAATGGAATCATGGAGAGCACTGTGACATTGCTGGGCCCCATGGAACCAAGGGGACTGTACGTGTGCTGTGTGTCCCCATGGAATGTAGGGATCATTGTGACACTCAGAGGCCCCATCAAACCAAGGGTCCATTGTGACACGACGGGGCCTCCTGGAACTGTAGAGACCATTGTGACACTGTGGGGCCCTGTGAGACCAAGGGACCATTGTGACCCTGTGGGGCCCTGTGAGACCAAGGGACCATTGTGACCCTGTGGGGCCCTGTGAGACCAAGGGACCACTGTGACACTGTGGGGCCTCATGGAATCATGGAGGGCACTGTGACATTGCTGGGCCTCATGGAACCAAGGGGACCATACTGATGCTGTGTGGCTCCATGGAATGTAGGGATCATTGTGACACTGTGAGGCCCCATCGAACCAAGGGTCCATTGTGACACCACGGGGCCTCATGGAACTGTGGAGACCATTATGACACTTTGGGGTGTCATGGGACCAAGAAGCCATTGTGACACTGCAAGAACCCATTGAGCCAAAGGTCCATTGTGACACTGCAGGGCCTCATGGAACCATGGAGAGACCATTAGGAGACTTCAACAGCCTCATGGAACCAAGGGAGCATTGTGACACTGTGGGACCTCATGGAACCAGTGAGACCATTGTAACCCTGGGGGTCCCCACAGAACCAAGAGGACCATTGTGATACTGTGGGGCCTTGTGAAACCAAGAGGCATTTGTGAAACTGCAGGGCTGCATGGACCAAAGATCCATTCTGACATTGTGGGGCTTTGTGTCATCAGTGCTCCATTGTGACACTGAGGAGCCAAAGGAGACCATTGTGACACTGCAAACCCCCAGGGTCCAAAGGTCCATTGTGACATTGCAGGGCTCATGGAACAGAGGAGTCACGTGACATTTGGGGCATGGGGAACCACAAACACCATTATGACACTTCAGGGCCCTGTGGAACCAAGGGAACATGAAACATGTCTGGCTGGTTTGGCCTCCAAGGGGCTGCCTGACAGCTGACCTTGGCACGTTGAGGGTCTGTTCTCATCTGCTCTTAAACAATGGAGCTCTGGGCTTTCCTTCCTATGGAAAAGGTCTCTCCTCCTCCTCCAGGAATCCATGGAGAGAACTGGGATTTCATAGCCAGATTTCCTTATATCCAGGAATTGTTCCCATAGGAATATTGCCAGGACAAATCTGTCTTGCACTGGTTTCATAAGAGTCACTTCCCATCTGTCCCCAAAGTACTGAGGAAGGCTCCATGCTCTCCTTCCTGTGGAACAGAACTGTCCTGCTTCTCCAGGTGCCCATGGCCAAAATTGGACTTGCAACTCCAAATTCCCTTAATCCAAAGACTGCTCCCAGACAAAATCTGCCCTTCCTCACAAGTCTGACTGGCCTTGGACTAGTGAGGCTCCCACCTGCCTTCCAGACACATGGACTCTGTGCTTTTCTTCTTGTGAAAAATAACTGCCCTTCTCGTCCAGGTGCCCATGGCCAAAATTGGGGTTCCACCTCCAGCATTCCCTGTTGTGACAGACTGGAGGAGATTGTGGGCTGGAAACATTTCATGTGTGGAGGAGGAAGGGGCAGGTCCAGCCCTGCCCTGCCCTGGAACCCCAATGCCCCCAGAGCCTCTATCCCAGCCCAGCAGTGGCTGCCAGTCCCTGGCACAGCACAGGCAATGCTCCACAGCCACCTCTGCAGCCCCCAGCCCAGCTCCTGAGGGACCAAATGAGCCCAAGTCCCACCTGGGGGAAGGGCCCAGGGAGACCAAGGGGTATTGAAGGCTGACCACAAGGCAAGCACACATCTTGGCCCTACTCCTCTTGGAATTTCCATCTGAACACTGCTGGAATCCAGGAGTTGGTAGCTGTGTGTCTGCTTCTCTGTATCTTCTTTTTCTTTCTCTCTTTCGAATTCCCTCTATTTGCAAATTTTGAGTAATTTAAAATTGAACAGGCTTAGAGTTTGTGAAGTTGAATGGGCCAGGTTAATGTTATGAGAAGTGTTTCTTGTTGATTGAATGTCATATTAAACCTTTTGCCAAAGTTTCTCTGATTTTCTAACATTACCAGTAAAGGCTCTTTGGTTGTTTTGAGCTCCTGAGAATCTCCTGTTGGTATTTCTCCACTGCATCCAACTCAGAGGACACAGTTGTAATTCCTTTTAAATATCTCCTTGAGAAAGTTTTTTAGTAGATGGGGGTCAGGGCTTGTGTGTCCTGCTTGGCCCAGCCCAGGCAGGGCTTTCCCAGCCACATCCCACACTCCATTGCCCAGCTGGAGCCGCTGGTGCCTCTGAGTTGTGCTGCCCCAGCCCCAGGGACGCTCTCCTTGTCTGCCCATTCCCCCACGGTCTCTGGGCAGGGATGGCCTCAGTGGGGGCTGCTGACATCCTCAGCACCTTGGAGGCTGCTGCTGAATTTTCTTGCTCCAGAGGCTTGTTCAGCCTCCAGCTCTTCAGTGCAGGAATTCAGTGTCCCAGGGCTCGTTAACATTCAGAACACCTTAACAAGCCAAGCCTCCGGGGATAATTTGATTTTAATTTTCAAATCTTTTGTGGTTAATTAGACAGATCTCAGTAGTATATCCAAACTGAATATGTTCTATTTAAGAAGACAGCAAGAAAAGATTTTTTAGGTCCTGTTTAGTTTTTTTCCTGTTAATTCATTGATATGTGCAATCTCCAATTGACACTGAATCCAATAACCTCCTCATGCAGTTTGAATAGAGATGAAAACCAAGACCCTTCATGGCTGACAATCTATCAGACTCTGTCCCTACCCCCACCCCACCATTTCCCCATCCAAGCCCTGGCACTCAGAGCAGCCTTGTGCAAATCTGAGCTCCCTCCAGCCCAGGCTGCACCTGCAGCTTTCAGCTCCTTGGCTCCAACTCCCACCTGCTTTCCTTGGAGAAGGAGCTGCCCGAGACACAGAGGGATGTTCATTTATTGCCAGCCAACAAAGCCAAGGGAAGGCACAGCTCCATCAAATGCAAAAGTCATTCTTCTCCCTGGCTGTGCCCTGCCCCTGATCCCCACAGCCTGTCCTGTTTCCTTCATCCCTGCATTGCCAGGGACTTTCTGGATCAAGCGAGCTCTGTTCTGGGGATGGAGGGAGGTGCAGGTGCCACCACTGCAGTGGGAACCACAACTCATCAGGTTTGTGTCCTTTTGGGGGTCAGGAACTGCTGAGAGCCTGCTGAGGCACAGAGAGTTTCTTTTCATGGCCAACAGACCACAGTATAACAGGACACAATTTAATAACAATCACGCTCTTCCCTGAGCTATGTGCAACGTCCCAGCAGTGTCTGATGAGTCCACCATCCACAAGTGATTTCCATACTAAAATTAATTTCAGACAAACAGTGGTTCTGTGATAGATATAAACACAATTAAGTTCTTGTATCAGAATGGTCATCCTGGAGTGGTGGCAAAAACAGCTTCAACAATTCCTGATTTGCAAAGCTGTCAGTGGTGAATGGAGAAGGAAGGTCAGGCTGCTGTTGGTGTTGAGGAAATGCTGAAAGCAGCCTGACTCATCTCCCCATGCCCTGGCTGATCTCCCCTCTTTCCCCTCCCACCCATTGGCTTTTGTCTCCCACCAGGCCCCCAGTGAAGAGCCTGGCTCTGTGTTCTCCATCCCCTCCTGGCTGGCACTGCTGGGCTGGGATGAGAAGCCCCTCAGCCTTCCCTGCTCCAGGCTGGACCACCCCAGCTCCCTCAGCCTCTGCTCACAGCCCAAGGGCTCCAGCCCCACCTTGCAGGCCCTTCCCAGACCCTGCTCCAGCTGCCAGACATCTTTCCTGCCCTGGGCAACCCAACCCAGGCCACAGTGACCTGGATAATCCACGTCCTTGATGCCCTGGTCACACAGCCCTGGCCCCCTTGTCCCCATGTCAGGCTCTGGGGTGGATCCTGTGGAACATCCTTTGGTGGAGGCTGTGGCTCCAGGTGGGCCGGGGGGATCCCGGGGGACAGGGACCCTGCTGGGCATGGACAGCATTGGAGTTGTTGGGAGAAACTGTGAGGGGGAGCTGGGGCAGAGTGACCAACCCAGTGACCTGACACAGCCCTGCTGGGATGTCACACAGCCCCTCTGGGATGTCACAGCCTGCTCTGTGATGTCACAGCCCATTCTCCAATGTCACACAGCTGGTCTCTGATGTCACAGCCAACTCTGTGATGTCATAGACTTCACTGTGATATCAGACCTCTCCCCTGTGATGTCACACAGCTGGCTCTGTGATGTCACAGAGGCAGTCTATGATATCATAACTCTCGATGACCACACATGACTCACTCTGTGATGTCATCGTCCACTCAGTGAAAAATTGTCTCCACCAGGTGAGCTGACACCTGGAGCTTGTTCTCCAAAACCCCAGGCCTGTGGAAACCACACAATGCCCATTGTGTGAGAAGGGGAACTGGAAGTTCAACAGCCTCAGTGTCCTGCCAGGTCCGCCAGACCCACTGGAACATTGGGGTCCACGAGCACCAGGGACCACCAGAGAGACCCCCAGGACAGAACGCATGGGTAAAGGTGAGGGGAAATATGTTAATGATTTTGGGGAAATGATTATCATATGTGTGTCTAGTCCAGGACAATCCATGAATATGTGTTCAAAATACAGAAAATTAACAGAAACTTTCATGTACTCAGTATGCAGGGCTTTGGGAGGAGCTCTCCCCTGTGAATCCCTCTGAATAAAGAATGCTGCTTCTTAATGCTACACTGGTGTTAAGGAGTTTTCTGTTTTACCAAATTTCTGGTAACACTCCCACTGCCAAGGAAAGCTCTGTCTGCTGCTGCTCACAAACAGAGAAGGGCTGCTGGCAGATGTGGGGCTCGGAGGCTGCCTGGGGCACAGTGACCATGAAATAATCAAGTTTTCCATGTTCTGTGAAAGAAGGAGGGGCAGCAACAAAAGTTCTACACTGGAATTAGGAAGGGCAGACTTTGGCCTGTTCAGGATGCTGATTTGGGGAGTACCAAATCAGGTACTCATTTCTTTTAAGGGAAACGGCCCTTAAAAACAAAGGGGTCCAGGAAGGATGGACACATTTCAAGAAAGAAATGTTAAGTGGGAAGGATCAGCCTGTCTCAGTGTGGCAAAAGATGAGCTGGTGAGGAAAATGACTGGCCTGGCTCCACATGGTGATTTTGTGGGGTAAAAAGGACTGGCAACTCAGGAAGCATTTAAGGATGTCGTTAGGTTATACAGAAAGAAAAGCTGAGAGATGAAAATTCAATTAGAACTTAACCTTGTGGCTTCGGTAAAAAAAAAAGTTTTTAAAAAAATTTATAGCAAAAGGAGGGAGAAGGAGAACCTCTACTCTTTATTAATTGCAGTGGAGAATATAATAACAAAAGATAAGGAAAAGGCTGAGCTGTTTAAGTGTTCTCCTGAGCTGGTAGATGGGCACAGGGAGCAGAACAGCCCCTGTAATCCAGGAGGAAGCAGCTGGGGACCTGCTGAGCCACTCAGATGCTCACAGGTGTATGGGATCAGATGGGATCCATCCTAGGGGGATGAGGGAGCTGGTGGATGAGCTCCCCAGGCTGCTCTCCATCATTTACCATCAGTCCTGGCTCAGCAGGGAGGTCCCAGAGGACTGGAGGTGCCAGTGTGAGCCCATCCCCAAGCAGGGCTGGAAGGAGGATCTGGGGAACTCCAGGCCTGTCAGCCTGACCTGGGTGCCCGGCAAGGTTATGGAACAGATCACCTTGAGTGCCATCACAGGGCACCCACAGGATGGCCGAGGGGTCAGAGCCAGCCAGCGTGGATTGAGGGGTGGCAGGTCCTGCCTGACCAACCTGGTCTCCTTGTATGTCCAGGTGAGCCACCTGTGGATGTGGGAAAGGCTGTGGATGTTGTGTGCCTGGACTTCAGCAAAGCCTTTGACACTGTCTCTGACAGCATTCCCTGGAAAAGCTGCAGCCCACGGCTTGGGCAGGTTCCCTCCTCGCTGGGAGATTTAAGAGCTGGCTGCAGGCTGGGCCCAGAGAGTGCTGGGGATGGTGCTGCACCCAGCTGCTGTCCGGGCACTGGTGGTGTCCCCAGGGATCTGTGTTGGGCCCAGTCCTGTTTAATATCTTCACTGATGATGTGGCTGAGGGGATCGAGCCCACCATTCACAGATTGCAGATGGCACCAAGCTGGGTGTGAGAGTGTGGATCTGCTGGAGGGCAGGACAAGAAGACACAGCCTTAAGCTGCACCAGGGCAGGTTCAGGCTGGACAATAGGAAGGAGTTCTTCACAGAAAGGGTGAGTGGGCATTGGAACGGGCTGGCCAGGGGGGAGGTGGCAGAGTCACTGTCCCTCTCCAGTGGCACTCAGTGGCATGGTCTGGGTGACAAGGCAGTATTAGGGCATTGGTTGGACTTGATGATCCCAAAGGTCTTTTCCAGCCTATTTGATTCTGTCATTCTGTGATGATTGGGACAGTCTGGGGCCATTGTGACACTGCAGGGCTTCATGGAACTAAGGGAACCATGGTGACACTGTGCAGCCCCACAGAACCAGGGGTCCATTGTGGTGCTGTGGGGCCAAATGGAACCAGGGAATGCCCCGTGACACTCTGGGTCCTCGTGGAACCACAGAGGCCATTGTGACACTGCAGGGCCTTGTGTAACCAAGGGGTTTCACCATTTTGACACTGTGAAACCAAGGAGACCATTGGGAGACTCCAGTGGAACCAAGGGGCCGTTCTGACACTGCGGGGCCTCATGGCACCAAGGGGACATTGTGACACTGCAGGATCCTGTGTAACCAAGGGGCCACTGTGACACGATGGGGTCTCAAGGAATCTGGAAGAATGTTGTGACACTGTGTGGCCTCGTGGAATCAAGGAGTCCATTGTAACACTGAGGGGACTTGTGGAACCACAGAGACAATTGTGACAGTGTGGGACCTCATGTGACCATGGGGCCATTGTGACACTCTGGGGCCCCAAGGAACCAAGGGGCCACTGTGAAACTGCAGCACTAACGAGAACATTGTGGCACTGTGAAGCCCCACGGAACCAAGGAGTCCATTGTCACATTTTGGGGCCCCATGGAACCAAGGAGACCATTGTTGCTCTGCATGGTCTCATGGAACCCAGACCAGTGTGACAGAGCAGGGCCTGGTGTAACCAAGAGGCCATTGTGACACTGAGGCGCCCCATGGAACCAAGGACATCTTTGCAGATGACACCACAGTGGGTGTGAGTGCTGATCTGAGGGAGCATAGGAGGGCTCTGCACAGGGCCCTGGACAGACTGGATCCAGGGCCCAAATCCAACAAGGTCAGGTTTAACAAGTCCAAGCGCCGGGCCCTGCACTTTGACCACAACAACCCCTGCAGCACTACAGGCTGGGGACAGAGTGGCTGGAGAGCAGCCAGGCAGAAAGGGACCTGCAGGGACTGATGGACAGCAGGCTGGACATGAGCCAGCAGTGTGCCCAGGTGGCCAAGAAGGCCCAATGGCTCCTGGCCTGGATCAGCAATGGTGTGGCCAGCAGGAGCAGGGCAGGGATTCTTCCCCTGTGCTCAGCACTGGTTGGGCAGCACCTCGAATGCTGTGTCCAGTTCTGGGCCCCCCAATTAAGGAAGGACATGGATGGGCTGGAGCGTGTCCAGAGAAGGGCAACCAGGCTGGGGAGGGGTCTGGAGCACAAGTCCTGTGAGGAGAGGCTGAGGGAGCTGGGGTTGTTTATCCTGGAGAAGAGGAGGCTCAGGGGACACAAGGCAGGGTCAGGGCACAGGTTGGACTTGATGATCTCCAAGGTCTTTTCCAACCTTGCTGATTCTGGGATTCTCTGAAACCACCCTTGGAGCAGTTGCAGGATGAGCCCTGGGCCTCCTCTTGAGAAGCTCCAGCAGCCCAGGTCCCTCAGCTTCTCCTGCCAGCCCCAAAGCCCATCCTGTCAGTCCTGCAGAGCCTCTGCAGCTCCTCCTCACTGCCCAGAGCAGGGAGCCCCAGAGGCAGACACAGCAGCCCAGATGTGCCCCCCTGGCCTGGGCTGCCTCTGGCAAGGGAGAGCAGCACCAGGCACTGCAGGAGCCTGCAGACAATTCCTGCAGCACTTGTAGGATGATCCTGCTGCCCAAGGGACGTTCCCATGGAGCCAAGTCAGGAACTGCAATGGGGAGTGGGGCCAGAGAGGAAAGGGCAAACAGGAATGGGCTGTTTGCAGGGGAGGGAACAGGGATGGGCAATAGGAGGAAATTTGCAGGAGGAGGGGTAAAGAAAGCAAAGGTGAAGCCAAGGAAATGCTGAGGGCAGTTTGGGGGTGGCTGCCAGGCAGCCCTGGCTCTGAGCAACAGCATCTGCAGTGGCACAGGAAACTCCCAGCTGATGGGAACAAACTTTCTGGCTGACTGCAGAGGCCAGGACAAAGCTGAGTGGTTTCCCCTGGTGTCCCCCAGGCCTTGCTGGCCCCAGGGGCTGATGGCATTTGTGCTCCCTCAGGTTCATGTCCCCACAGCAACAGCATGGGGGTGCTCCCCCTGCTGTGTGCAATGCAAACAGGGGCTGCTGAGCCAGTGCTGCCGTGTCTGTGCCTGCAAGGATGGGGCACCTGTGTGAGCTGGGGGAGAGGCCAGGGCTGCAGAGGGGGGATGTTGTTGGCAGCTCCATCAGGACGCTCTGGGACGCTGCCCTGGGCTGTGCAGCGCACTGGGGATGGATCAGCCCCTGCTCTGCTGCTCCTTCCCGTCTGCCCCAGGGCCCTTGGCAGAGCCCCAGCCATGCTGTTTGCCCCCAGCCTGCCCACGGCCAGCCTGGGGCTGCTCACGGGGGTTTCTGTGCTGAGCATTGGCCTGGCCGTGTTCTTGAGAGAGCCTGGGCAAGGAGCCTGGAGCCCCCAGGCCCTGGCCTGAGGCGTCAGCGCTGCCCCAGCAGTGCCCATGGCCTGTCCCTGCTGCAGCCCCGGCACTGCCACCCCCAGGGCTGTGCCCGGCCCCGAGAGCACTCAGGCCCTGCAGCAACACCAGGGCCACCAGGGCAGCGGGGCAGGGCCACGGCAGCAGCACTGGCAACACCAAGTGCTGCTGCTGCTGCTGGGCACAGCTGCTGTGCCAGCACTGACCTGCCCCCAGCTCTGCACACAGACATTGCTGCTGCAGCTCCAGAGAAGGCAACAAAAGGGCATCTCTGCAGAAAACTCTGCTGGGAGATCCTTTAGTTCATTTAAAGCCACTGAGAGTGCAGCCCCTCATAGACACAGTCTGTGGCCACAGGGATGGTAGAGAGAAACAAAATGAGAAATGGCACAAACAATGATATTTATTTGTGGACAATATGGAAAAAGTAAAACAAAGAAAAAAACTCTCACAACTGAACCAACAAGAAGTATTAAAGAGTACTTTTTTTACAAATGATTGGCAGAAATTACCAGAGTTTTAATGTTTCTGAAAGCATCGAGTCATCAGTCTCCACACTGCAGCCTTGAGCTCCTGGTTCCTCAGGCTGTAGATGAGGGGGTTCAGGGCTGGAGGCACCACCGAGTACAGAACTGACAGGGCCAGATCCAGGGATGGGGAGGACATGAAGGAGGGCTTCAGGTAGGAAAATGTGCCAGTGCTGATGAACAGAGAGACAACGGCCAGGTGAGGGAGGCAGGTGGAAAAGGCTTTGTGCCGTCCCTGCTCAGAGGGGATCCGCAGCACAGCCCTGAAAATCTGCACATAGGAGAAAACAATGAACACAAAACAACCAGTAGTTAAACACAGACTAACTGCAATGAGCCCCAGTTCCCTGAGGTAGGATTTGGAGCAAGAGACCTTGAGGATAGAGGGGATTTCACAGAAGAACTGGCCCAGGGCATTGCCTTGGCACAGAGGCAGAGAAAATGTATTGGCCGTGTGCATGAGAGCATTGAGAAAGGCACTGGCCCAGGCAGCTGCTGCCATGTGGGCACAAGCTCTGCTGCCCAGGAGGGTCCCGTAGTGCAGGGGTTTGCAGATGGACACGTAGCGGTCATAGCACATCACGGTCAGGAGGAAATACTCTGCTACAATAAAGAAGAGAAAGAAAAAGAGCTGAGCAGCACATCCAGTGTAGGAGATGTCCCTGGTGTCCCAGAGGGAATTGTGCATGGCTTTGGGGACAGTGGTGCAGATGCAGCCCAGGTCGCTGAGGGCCAGGTTGAGCAGGAAGAAGAACATGGGCGTGTGCAGGTGGTGGCCGCAGGCTACGGCGCTGATGATGAGGCCGTTGCCCAGGAGGGCAGCCAGGGAGATGCCCAGCAAGAGGCAGAAGTGCAGGAGCTGCAGCTGCTGCGTGTCTGCCAATGCCAGCAGGAGGAAGTGCCTGATGGAGCTGCTGTTGGACATTTGCTGTGCCTTGCATGGGGATCTGTAAGAAAAGCAATCATGGAATAGTTGGGTTTGGAGAGGACTTGAAATATGCCAGCACAGCCTGGGGGCACTTTCCCCCCACTGCCTGCCCAGGGCTCTGCTGCCTGGAGCTGTCCCTGCCAGCAGCTGCTTCCCTGTGCCCAGGGCTGGGGCCTGCCAGTGCTGCCAGAGCCCAGCCCAGCCCTGGGGGCTCAGCTCTGCCCTGCAGACCCCTCCCAGCCCTGGCACTGCCCAGGGGCAGCTCTGGCTCTGCAGGCTCTGATGGCAACATCAGAGCAGCCCTGAGGAGGCTGGAAAAGCAACACTGATGCTGCCTGTGAGGGGCCCTGTGCTGATTTCTATCACTGCCTGGTTATTAACATGTGAGAGGATTTTTTCTCTAAACATGAACTGAGAGGTAAATATCAATGGGCAATTTCCCATCCAGGCAACCCAGAGCAGTAGATTTAAAAATCAAGACTTCCCCTTTTATGCAGCCTCTGCCTTGCTGTGCTCCCTGTATAATCTACTTGGAAATGTTCTGCGGTTAAATGCCATGCTGGGAGCAGTCCTGAACAATGCAGCATCCTCCCCACACAAGGAGAACACTTCCAAGCCACACCAGCTGTCTCCTCCCACCCAGACCTTGTCCCCAGTGCTGGAGCAGCTGCCAGGGCTGGCTGAGAGCTGTCCCTGTCAGGCAGCAGAGTCCCTGCCCCAGCACAGCGCCCTGAGCTGCAGGACCCTCCTCTGCAGGACAGCCCTGGGCACCCCTGGCTGCTCTGCACAAGAGACAATCAGAGAATGTACTCACAGGGTCTGTAGGCATTGGCATGTTCCAGCTGTAGGAGATGGCTCCAGGAGCTGCAGCTGCATTGTCCTGCAGCCAGAGGTTCCTGTGCCAAGGGCTGGCAGTGATTGTGCCCCAGGCACTTCTCAGCACCTTCCCAGCCCTGACTGATTGAAGCTCTCTGTGCCTCTGTGCTGTGCCCAGGCTGGCTGCAGGCAGTGCCCCAGCCCTGCTGGGCTGGAGAAAAGCTGCTCATCAAGAGAAATGTGCTTTTGAAGCTCTTCTTGGTTACCAGGAACTGCCTCTGTGCCAGGAGCCCAGCCCAGCTCAGCAGCACAGACACAGCACAAGGACTTTAATGAGCCTCTGGGGCTTTGTGCTGGGGCCCTGAACATCAGTCCCTGAGAGGGAGCTGAAGAAACCTTTCCAGAACTCCAAGTCACAATCCAACTCCAAAGTTTTTTGGACTTTTAATGGGTCCCACTGAGGGACACGACTGAGAAAGTGTCCCCAGGCCCCAGGCAGAGCAGAGAACTGCAGGCAGTGATGACAGGAGGGGACAAAGAGAAGCCAAGTCTTGGTGCCCTGGGGCACAGCAGGGTCTGTGCCACCAAGGGCTGGGAGGAGACACCTTGTCCTGAGGCCCTGGGGCCTCCTGGCACAGCCCCAGCCAGGCTGGGCACTGTCAGCCCCTTGTCCTGCCCTCAGCATCCCCCCCTAGCCCACATCCCAGTGGCCTCAAGGATCTGCTGGAAGGAGTCCCTGGGGAGCCTTGCTCAGGAATGGCCCTGGGGGCTCCTTCATGCTCCCTGCAGGGACTGCAGGTTTTTCAAAGGACTTTGGGTTTGGCTTTTGCCTTGGAGTCTCTGAGAGGTTTGTGCAATCATGGCCTCCAATTATCTGTTGTAATTAGTCCCTGGAGAGGCTTTGTCAGTAACAACACTCAGTGGGGCTCATTAATGCTTCAAAGTTCTTCAGTTTTTTAATCTACTTGGTGTTTCCCTTTTGATACAGACTCTGTGAGAAAGATTGTGCAGTCACAGCCTCCAATTATCTGCTTTAATTAGTCCCTTGAGAGTCTTTATTAGTAATGACACTCAGTTGGCCAGTATTGCTTCAAGGTACTTCAGTTTTTTAAGATACTTGTGTTTTCCCTTTTGATACAGACTCTGTGAGAGGTTTGTGCAATCATGGCCCCAATTATCTGCTTTAAGGAGTCCCTGGGGAGCTTTGTACTGACACTCAGTGGGGCTCATTAATACTTTGATATACTCAAGGTTTTTAAGGTACTTTGGATTTCCTTTCCACTCTGAATCTCTGAGAGGTGGTTTTTCAATTCTGGTCCCCATTTCTCCCCTCCAAGGAGTCCATGAGGAGCCTGTGTTGGGATGGACCTCAGTGGGACCCATTCATGCTTTGAGACACTCTGAGTTTTTCCTCTGACTTCGACTCCTGGAAAGGTTTGTGCAATCTCCTCTCAGGCCCTGAGGTTCAAGGGCTCAGCTCCAAATGCACCACGGGGCTCATTGGGATCAAGCAAGTCCTGACAAACCATGGCTCTGCCTTGATTTCCCTCGCTCTGGAGCAGTTCATTAGGAAGGTTTCCTTTTACAGTTATGGAAAATATTTCAAAGAGCTTCCAAGAAATATTTATTCCTATCTTAAAGGGTGTCTTTTATTGCTGTTCTTATTATACTAGAGGTGATTGCAGCATTCTGTGATTGATATTGATCCAGCACTCTCCTAAGGAGGTCTGGCCATGTCAGAGAAGTTGTACCTTGACAGCTGACGCAGTGTGGACAACTTGCCTCAGATCCCCCAATCCCTTGTGAGAAAACAATTTTCATTTTCAAAATTTAAATGTTTTTTTAATACCTTTTCAAAATACAGAAGACTGAATAAAGAAAAGAATACAGCACGGCCGACCAAAGAATTCAGTCACCACGTGCTCATGTACAAAATGGATGTTCTGTCTTTTATACCTCTAGCCCCTCCCAAAATCTTGTCAATCGACTCCTTCTTCAGGGTCCAGTGGTGGAGATCACTGTCTCACACCTTGATTGGAGGTCAGGTGCTGCCATAGTAACAAGCCAACCCTCCCAAATGCCCCAGCTACTGAGGCCATCCTGTGATAGCAATGCAAGGGGAGGGGAAGGATAACTATACATCTACAAAACTTCTCTCAACATATATTTAATATTCACACCTTAATTGTGAGAGTCAACCATAGTATTACTCATCTATAACATGCTCCCCTTTTCTTTTTCTATAAGTCATCTTGCTTGAACAATTAAGTAAAAATTTTCTCTCTCTCTTGAATGAGTCATACCAGCATCTGTTGATGTGGGCAAGGACAGTGGGAACAGGAGAAAAAGTCTCAGGTTTTCCTTAGACACACTTATTTGGAATGGACCAAAGGGCATCCCAGAGGTCCAGTATGGCTTTGACTCCCATCTGCCGTGCCCATGTGGCTGTTTCCCACAGTCAGTGTATCTTAGGGGTGAGTACAGAGACCAACTCGGTCCTGCCCTCCAGTCCTTGTTTTATTAAAAGACAACTAAGGAATTATAGAGATCTCGTATGGCCTTTTGTCCCTACCTTACCATGCCTACGGGGTTGCTACCCCCAGCAGAGCTATGGAACCTTCTTGGGAGCAAACAAAGGGGCCAACCCAGCCTTGCCCTCCTTCCTTTGTCTTATTTTCTTAAAGAAGTTGTCCCATTACCTTTTACTGTGCCTTGTGTACTTCCCCTCAACAGATGCTGGTAATTCTCACCCATGAAAACAGGAAGACAGTTCTCAAGCTGGTTGGTGGAAGCTTGACTCTACATTTTGGGCATCTTGGTGTTTTTCTGGTTGTCTTTCAGTCTCTGCTTGAGAATTAATCTTGTTTCACATGGCCTGGATGTTACAGTCCACTCTTTGTGTTCTTCTACTGGGCCTTTGGCTCTGTTGCCATGAGTCCATCCCCACTCTGCAGTTCACACGGGCGATTCGGTGGTGAGCAGTACCTGAAAGGGACCTTCCCACTGAGGAGTTACAGGCTGATATCTCCATGGCTTGATCATTTACCCAATCCCTGGGATTAATATTATGGATTCTGAAATCCAGGGTGATAGTTTGAGGAATTGCCCCTTTATGTCTTAGCCCTTCTAAGGTTTGTGCTATAGACATCACTTATTTCTTGGCATTGGCTTCCCCTTCCTCATAGGTGGCACCTTCTGGGGCGAGGTCAGGAAGGGAAACCCAAACATCATTTCATAGGGTGAGACCCCCAGATCTGACTGGGGTTGGGTTCTAATTCTTAATAAGGCCAAAGGGAGACATTTTATCCATGACATTCGGGTTTCAATCATTAGCTTAACTAGAGCTCTTTTAAGAGTTTGATTCATTCCCTCAACCCGAACTCTGTGGAAGCCTTGGAGTGTGGAATTCCCATTTCACTCCCAGGCCTGAACAACTTTCTGCAATATCTTTGATATGAAACGAGTTCCCCAGTCTGAATCAATCCTGTTTGCCATCCCATATTGGGAATGATTGATTCTAGAAGTGTTTTACTGAGAACATTGGCATTGGCTTTCACAGTGGGTACCACCTCTACCCAATGAGTCACATGATCTACTGTCACTGCCAAAAACTTCCACCGTTGTGCCTGGAGAAGCTCAGTAAAGTCTACTTGGATGTTTTGGAAAGGCTGTAAGGCTAGTTCTTGCCCTCCCCTGGGTGTTTTCCTCATGATTTTCTTTTTCACTAGTTGACATATCACACACCATTCAGTCTCCTGCTTAGCTATTCTGAAAATTCCTGTGCATCCCCAGTCCTTTAGAAATGGATCACTTAGCACATGTGTACCCCAATGTGTTGTTCCATGTATGCCTTCTGGCATTTTCCTGGCAAAGGGTTTATTCAACACTTGCCTCCCATCTGCTAATCTGCACTTCCCTTTGTTATCTTTCTTGGCTCCTATTTTAAGGAGTTCTTCCTCTTCTGTCCCACTGAATACCGGGACTTTTTGCATTTCTCTCATGGGGGTTAATACTATTATTAGTTTTTATGTCTCTCGTTCACTTGTATTTTTAGCTTCTAAAATGGCTAAACTGTTCCCTTGCTCCTCCTGAGTCACCCCTTTTTGATGTCCTTTAACATACATCACTGCTACTTCCTCTGGCAATTGTAAGGTTTCTAACTCTTCTAAGACTAATTTTTCGTGAATCAGTCCCTTTCCGTTTGAATTGAATAGCCCCCTCTCTTCCCAAATATTTCCAAAGGTATGCACTACTCCAAAAGTGTATTTTGAGTCTATATCTATTGTTCCCCTTTTCTGTGCCAATATTTCCAGAGCTCGTTTTAGGGCACACAACTCACACCTTGGGCTGACCAGTTGGAAGGTAACTTCCCCTTTTCTGTTGCTACCAACCCTTCATGCACTATAGTGTACCCCGATACCCTCTGCTCCTGGACCTGTGAAGATCCATTGATGTACAATCGTTTTCCACCTTGGAGTGGTTGATCTGTTAGGTCCCCTCTTACTTTAGTTTGATGGTTTATAGTCTCTAGGCAATTATGTATTAGTTCCTCATCTGGTTCTCCATACAAAAACTGGGCAGGGTTGAGTTGGTTACTCACGATTAGCTCTAAACCATTATCTATTAAGATGGCTTCATACTTTACCACTCAGGAATCAGTGAGCCATTTCTCAGCCTTTTGGCTCAGGATACTCCTTACTGAGTTAGGGATATATATCTTCAATTTTCCCCCAAAAGGTTAATTTTTGCTTTCTGCTACGAGTAGGGCAGTCACTGCCACAGCCTGAATGCAGGTTGGACACCTCTGGCTGACAGAGTCTAGCAGTTTTGATAAACAGGTCACGGGTTTCCTGGATCTTCCCCAGTCCTGGGCTAACACTCCATGTCCTACCCGTTTTTCTATATTCACAAACAGATAGAAGGGTTTGTCTAAGGCAGGAAGACTCAGTGCCGGTGCACTGACTAATTTTTGCTTTAAAGCTTCAAACTTTTGTTCATCGTCTTTTTCCCACCTAATCACTTCAATTAACTTTTCATACAAGAACTGGATGGCCTTTGTGTATCCTTCAGTCCATAGCCTACAATATCCCAACAGGCCTAAAATCCTTCTGACTTCCCTCTTAGTTTTTGGCCGTGGCAAAGTGAGACTATCCCCATCATTCTCTCAGGGTTCAGCCGCCAGCTCCCTTGACAAATCACATGTCCTAGGAATTTTGCTTCCTGTTCTACAAATTGGAGTTTACCTTTTGATAACCGAGAGGTCCTTGGTCCCCAGAAAATTTAACAACGCTATGGTGGATTCCCGAACTTCTGTTTCTTCCCGTCTTTAGAGAAGCAAATCATCTACATACTGCATGAACTTTATCTCAGGTTTGATGGAGAAGAGTTGTAGTTCTTCTAGGGCTTGACCAAACAGGGAATTCAGAAAACCCTTGGGGTAGCCTAGTCCACCAAAGCTGTTGCTTCTCCTGGAATTGGGGTCCTCCCATTCAAAGGTAAATATATCCCACTTTCCCCTGCCAGTGGATCTGCCCAAAAAGCATCTTTTAGGTCTATCAAACTAAACCACTGGTGTGCTGGGGGGATATTACTCAGTACTCTGTAGGGGTTAGGCACTACTGGGTATCAATTCACAGCTCTTTTGTTCACTTCTCTCAAATCTTGGACAAGCCTGTAAGTCCCATCTGACTTCTTTACTGGCAATATGGGTGTATTATGGGGGACATACATGGTTCTAAGGTCCTGTCCTCAGGTAGGTCCTGGATCAGTGGCTGCAGTCCTCGTCTCCCCTCCAGGGAGAGTGGGTATTGTCATAGCTGAACTGGATGATTCTCATTAAATATTTTTATTACTACAGGTTTCATGTTTAATTTACCTCAGGTTTTTTTGTTTTGCCCACATCATCTCTTGAATTTTCTCCTCATTTTCTTCCCTTAACTGGAGAAGCTTAAGTATCATTTTCCCTTTCTCTGGGAGCACTCCAATGTCAAACTGCACCTGTAAGTCCTGTCCTAATAAATTTCACCCTGCTTCTGGAACTAATAGAACATCCCCAATTCCTATTTTATTTGTTCCTTCAAACTTTATTTGCATTATAACTGAGGCTTTGAAACCTTCCCCTTGTCAATGTTTGAAAAGACAGGTGTGTGCTAATGAAGGCAGGAGCCGCCCCTGAAATGGAAAATGTAAAACCCTCTCTTGTCCAAACTGTTCTCATTTTGAAATAAAGGAGGCTCTCAGGCACAGACACGGGAGCAGGAATAACAGTTCTTTATTAGGGAAGAAAATTAAACAAATAAACAATGCAGTACACTAGAACAACACTGACAGAGTCAGAACCCAACCTGACACCCTGTTGGTCAGAGTGTTGGTAGCAGTCCCATTGGAAATGTGGCTGCAGCCCTCCTGAAGTGTCAGGGGTGGTTCTGTTGGAGCAGGGATCCTGTAGAAAAGGGTGTAGTCTTCCTCTGAAGATCCAGTGGAAGAAGAGGCATCTGCTGTCCCTCTGGGAAGTCCAGTGGAAAAGCTGTTCTGGTATTCCAGAATCTCCAGATTATACCCTGGGTAGAATGCTTGGCTCCTGCCTCTGGGCGGAGCATCTCCCAATGGGATGCTGTAGTTCTTATGCAGTGACATTCAATAGCTGTTATCAGCAGGTGTCCCCTCCTGAGGGAGGAGTGATTGTGATCACTCACAGAGAGAGATAAGGAAAACTGCCCGCTTGACAAAAGACAACTGCCATAAAGATGGGAATAGAATATTGTCCTGCCTTGCAATCTGGAACAACCCCAGAGCCATCAGCCTCTACCTGCTGGTTTTGTGATGAGGCCTCCAAATCCTATCTTGGGAGATTTTTGGTGCCTCTCCAAGGTCTGTGAAAATGGAAAAAAGTGGTCAAAGGCATTTTCTCCCAAATCTTGCAGTGACATTACAAGGCTCAATATCTCTAAATTGAATGAGGGTAGATTTACATTTGTTAGAAAGAGGAGATATTCTACAATTATGAGAGTGACACAAAATGGCAACTGTTTTTCCAGAGAAGTGGATTTCCCATCACAGGAATTGTCCAAGAGCAGGAGCTTTGTGCAACCTGACACAGTGAAATCCCATCCCCTCCCCAAAGACGGAATTCCTGTAGTGTGGGTTCTCTGATGTGCTGGGTGCCCTCACAACGCTTCTGGCCAGAATGTCTGCTGAGGGCAGCCAGGCTGCTGCAGGGGCAGTGACCTCACAGCCATCCCCATGGCAGCCCTGTGCCCTGGGCCTGGCTCTCCCCTTTGCTCTGCCCCTGCCTTGGCTCTGCTGGCATGAAGATTTTTGTCATTAATATCTTGTCCCCGAGGTGCTGGGGCCAATGGCTTCCCAGTCAGGCTCCTGGAGCAGAAGTGGCTTTTCAGAGCCCAGGCAGGAATGAGTCCTGAGGCAGCAGCTCTGCAGTGGTGGCCACCAGGCCGGGCTGCCAAGGGAGGCTTCTGGCCATGGCCTGCAAGCAGCTGCTGCTGCCAAGGTGCCTTTGGTGCCTCAGGCTCTCCCTGGCACAGCTCCCAGCACGGCACTCTGCCCTTGTGCCCGAGGCCTTCCCTGTGCTGGGGCTGGCCTGGGGCTTTTCCTGCAGCGGGACCTGCCCTGCTCATGGCACAGGAAAGGCAGTTCCTGCTGCAGCAGGAGGCTGTGCCTGCAATGGGCTCCAACAACTCCAGCAAGGCCCTGCTGACTTCAAAATTGCTGCCTAGAGCACGATATTCTAATAATTGTTGTAGCTCCTGAACTGTGGAGTAAATAACTGTGCTAGTGATCTTTCCGTCTGATCATGATAAGAATCAGCTACAGACATATTTATATAAATTAATCTGGAATTCTATCATTATTCCTTTGGGACAAATTGTGTTGAAGTTGAATTCCACCTGTTCAATGTTTTAACACTTTGACAAATTCTGGGGATGGGATTGGTTCCAGTCGCTGCCAGTCTCCTCTCTTTGAAGGATTTTAGAAGTCATGGGGCCCTGCAGGGTTTGAGGATCCATGGTGGCTACTGGGTGTCATTTTTCTCACCTCATGTCTCAGCAGGAGGACTTTCTCCAATAAAAATAAAGCTTTGCCTGAAACTCCCACTGTGCCCATGACAGGAACCCTGTGAGTGTCTGGGACATCCCGGCTCTTTGGCAGCCTGGGGACTCCTGGGATGTCACCGTGGAGCCCCCGTGAGTGCCTGTGACAGATGGGTGCCTTTGCAGCCCAAGGTGCCCTGGATGTCACCATGGAATGGCTGTGACTGCCTCTGACCACAGGGCTCTTTACCATCCCCAGAAACCCTGGAAGGTCTCCATGGAGCCCCTGTCTCTGCCTGTGACATTCCAAGGGATAAATAAAACTGTTTACAGGGAAAACTAAAACACAACTCTCTGGGTCTGCCGGGCCACAATTTCCCCTGCCTGGAAAGGACACCCTTCTCCTCAGGAAGAGAGAGAGAGAGCCCTTTCCTGCCGCTGGCAATGACCTGACTTGGGAGTGAATGTAATGACACAGCCATGGTCAGACCCTCATGTTTTTCAATGCCATATTAGGTCATTGGGAGGAGCAGGAAAAGGGACAGGTGTCTTCCCCACATGGATCACAGGGAACATGGATCACCGGGGCTCTTCCCAACATGGGACATCCAATGGGGGATGACTGGAGCAGTGAACAAGCTCCTCCTGAAATTGGGGCATTTGCAGGGCTTCTCTTACTGGTGACTTCGTTGGTGTCTGGTCAAGTTAGAGCTGCAAGTGAAGCTCTTCCCACACTGGAGACACTCGTAGGGCCTCTCCCCAGTGTGGATGCGCTGGTGCCTGATGAGGTGGGATTTCTGCTTGAAGCCCTTCCCGCAGTCAGGACAGCGGAAGGGCCTCTCCTCTGAGTGAATTCGCTCATGCAGGAGGAGACTGGAGTTGGTCTGAAACCTCTTCTGACACTGGGGACACTCGTAGGGCCTCTCCCCAGTGTGGATGCGTAGGTGGGTCACAAGGGTGGATCTGCAGCTGAAGCCCTTCCCACACTCCCCACACTTGTAGGGCCATTCCCCGGTGTGGATCATCTGGTGGTGGATCAGGGTTCTGCTCTTGCTGAAGCTCTTCCCACACTCCAAGCACTTGTGGGGCTTCTCCCCATCATGAAGCTGCTCATGAGCCACAGCTCTGAGCTCTGGCTGAAGCTCTGTCCACCTTCCTGCTCAGGTGGGCCTTTCCCCATCAGAGCACCTTGGGCTGGGTTTGGAGCCCCTCCTCATGGGGGATCTCTGGGATTTTCTTCCCTGTTGGATTCCTGTGGCATGGAGCTGCTCAAAACTGCCTCTTCCATGAGGTTTTGCCACAGGGATTTGTCCTCCCTGGTCTCCATCCTCAGCTCCTTGTCTGGGAAAGGAAGGACAAGGAGAGGATGGGATTTGCCTCCGTGCCAGAGGGAAGAGGAAGGAGATCCCCCCAGTGCATCCCCTGCAGGACAGCGTTGGCAGCAGGGTTGTCCTGCAGCCGGGGGCCGTGCTGGGCTGGGAGATGGAGCAGGAGAGAGGGGGAAAGGGGCACTGACTTCCTCCTCACCGGCCTGGGTGTCCCAGGGCTCCTTCCTGTTCCTCGTAGCCTCGTCCTCCATCCAATCAAGGTTTGGGAATGGGAAATCCTGTTCTGGGAAGAAAACAAAGGGTGCGCACCTTGTCTTTTGTACTGGATTGAAGGCAAAACTGGGGGAGGTCTAAGTCAGAATTACAATTTAGTAAGAAATTAGGTCAAAGGCAATGATACAGAAACACTGCCCTTAAACTGACAGAGTCAGGATATAACCTGACACCCTGTTGCTCAGGGTGGTGGCAGCAATCCCATTAAATGGTGGCTGCAGTCCTGTTGGAGAGATGAACGTGATTCTGTCGAAGCAGTGATCTTGTAAAAGGGTCTGGTCTTCCTCTGACGGTCCAGTGGTGGTTCTGGAGCTCTTCTCCTCTGGGAATCCAGCAGGCAAGCTGTTCCTGGTGTTGCAAGCCTCAGCTTCTATCCAGGTAGGAATGCTTGGATCCTCCCCCTGGGCGGAGCATCCCACAATGGGATGATGGAATTTGATCAGTCCTGCAGTGACACTCAATGGCCCATTCCCAGAAGATCTCTCCCCTGGAGGGCGTTATCAGGGCTGAGTCATGGAAGAGATAAAGAACACTGCCCCACCTGTTTAGAGCAGTTGATGAAGATGGGGATTGAAAACATGCATTTGGTTCCATCTTACATTGCAACCTGAAACAGTGGGGTAATCCCTGCTCAGGGGGTGAACACCACCCCCTTACCCAAACTGGCTCAGGTGTAAAACCCCCACCCTGGGAAGGCCACACACACAGGGACAATGTCACACTTGCCCTGCTCCAGGGGAGGTCTCTGTCCCTGTCACTCCCTTGCTGTCCCTCCCTTTTCTCTTCTTCCATCTCTCTCTCTACCTCACATTTACTGTTCAATAAAACCACTTTGATTTTGGTCTTGTTATCACCTTAATTGGCCATAGGCATCTCCATAACATTTTCTTAACCAGACTGGAACATTAGCTTGGCACAGTGAGTTCAGGCACTGTTCTCTGACCCCAATTGCTTTTGACAACAGCATGGTCCCATATCCTTTGAGAGGTTTTGGTTCTCTCTGGAGGAATCCTTGGAAACTTGGACACAGCTTTCTCTTAGCGACTTATGGAGAATGATGAGGAAAATGGCTGTGGTGGTGGCCTGTGTAAAGAAATATTTTTGTTGTCCTTCCTTGAAAAGTTTGTTAAAATCACTGGAGAAAGGGAAGAAATGTTACCAGCGAGACTGACAGGTTCATTCACCCCAAGGTGAGGAACACAAGGCTGCTAAAGTCCCACAAGAAGCCCAGCTCAAGTAGCTAAATTCCGAATAACTCCTGAATTCCCAGGCTTGGGTTCTTTTCCAAGTGTGATAATCATTATTTTCTTCATCCTGTCTCCTTTGTGACATCTAACACAGAGCTTCCCTCCCTTTTAATAATCTCTATTGGGTCGAATTTCCTCTTTTCTTTTATCGGAACCTGCCAGCAGCTGAGCTGAAGCTGTGCAGGACCAATGAAACTTGGAATGCCACAGAGTTGCTTCTATTGTCGGTTTTTAAAACGTTTGGGTTTGTCTGCGTTTCATCACACATGACTTGTGGGAAATCAAATACTCATCAAAGTGATTTATGCAGAGTAAAGTTTGATTTTTGCCAAGTTTATGTTGTCCAGTGCCCAGGGGATGCTCGAGGGGTC